>JAQPZY010001162.1:475000-720000 GCA_029931535.1 Margaritifera margaritifera | reverse complement strand
ATGAGAATATTTACGGGAAATTAGTGTAAAAATCGTATTAGTTTAATGACTTGTATATGTTTTATTCTAGAGTTTACCGGCACTTCCTGTCAATGAAACTGGGTTATTTACCAAGTAAAGATGTCGGCAAAACTTCCTTATTAAAAGCCTTGTTTGCATAGTAAATGTAGGTGCATTTTTTTAAAAATAGCTCAGTTGTTTCCTTTCTAGTCCCTGAAATCTGTGATGAAAAGTATGTAAACATATGTCATAGTTGAAAACAAACAATTATGTTTAATAGCTCATAATTTGATCGTGTATGAGATCGTGTATGACTCCATGGAATATTTAATTGATTAAGAAATTTATTTCAATTTAGTTTTTCCTAATTTAAATAACAGCGTACGTCAAAGTTTTCCAAATATTTGTTCAGAAACCAGTTTTTGCCATACACCATCTTTGTTTAGTCGAAGACGCTTAATCCAGGAAATTTTTATATAACACACAAATGAGTGCAAGTGAATCATATTTAATCCCCCTTCCTTAAAATAAGCTATAATAGTGTCTCTTTAACCTTCTCAGTTTTACCGCCCCAAATAAACTGGAAAAATAATGTATTCACTTCATCTTCTATATGGGGTTGAGGAATTGGAAGAACTGCAAAAATATGAATGAATTTTGGCAAAATCAAGAATTTTATCAAAGTAATTTTTCCAATAAAGGATAAATTTCTTCTGCTCCACCAGCCAAGCAGTTTCTTACCTTCCTTTAACTTCGTCAAATAATTAAGTTCTACCATATCTTCCAAGTTGAAAGAGAAATCTACTCCCAGTAATAAAAAATTGGACATTGACCAGTTAATATCAATTTCTGGACATATTTTTTCATTAGAAATTTTATATTTCTAGTCCAAATAGCTTCTGATTTAAAAACATTGCAGTAAAGACTTGATACCAAGGCAAGGTCATTTAAAATCCGCATGGTTGTCTTCAAGGAGAAATGAGAACCATCTAGTAACATAAACCATTATCAGTGTACTCCCCTAATTTGAACTGAATTTGATTATAGAAAATGCTTGTAATATCTGTGTTCTTTTTATAGTTCTATGGCAAGAAGTTCAATTCCTATTATAAATAAATAGGGTGCTAAAGGGTTTATCTGGCGACAACCTCTCTCCAAATTAAAAAATGGGGATAAATGTCTATTATTAATGACAACCTTTTGACACATTGCAAAATACTCTGAACCAGTGACAAGTGGATTCTCCAAAGTTAAAAGATTTCAGACCATTTTCCAAAAAGTCCCATTCAACCGTGCCAAATGTTTTTTTTCAAAGTCTATCAATACGAGAAGACCAGATCCATTTTTTTCTTCAAGCTATTGCACCTGGTCATACATAATTCTTGTATTTTCATCAATAAATCTCCGTTTCGCCTTCACAATAGTATTCTTCTGCTGTGTTGGTTACACCTTTTTTACCAATTGAATATATTCATTTTCTTTAATAGCTTCGAATTGAATCTCCAGTACCCAGGACCTCTAGGTAATGCAGATATAGACAATTTTAGTGGGCTGCTGCACGGGCCATGGAGTGTTTATCATGCAAGATATTATAAGAGTCAAGCTCCATGTCCTGAACAACATTCCAGTCACCACAAATAATAACAGAGGAATTGTAAACATTTATAATATGCTCTTTCAGATTTCTAACAAAACTCTGCATTATCATCATTATGACCGTATCTGCCTGACAATCACATATGTTTCTGCGAATATTAAATTCAAACTTATTTCTAAACAGGATAGCAAAACCAGCACTATTGCTGGATATATGACTAAAATACACTTATAACCCCATTCAGCCTCCCAATATTTTTGAATCTCAACTGTACTATGTGTCTCTGTAAACATATAATGGAGGCATTCTTTTGTTTTACCCAGCAGAAAATATCTCTTCTTTTGAGATTGGTACTGTGTAGACCCCTAATGTTCATTGACACCATTTTAGTATGGGTATCCATTGTTAAATTCTATTTTTACAGAGCTTATATAACTATGCATCACACAACCAATATCATAAAAAACACTCACATACACCTTGGGATACACTCTCTCACACACAACCATGAGATGCTTAAAAACCGATAAGTGCAGTACAATGTCATGCACCACTGGGTACATATATGATGTTGCCCAAGATAGAGATACATGCGATATGTTCTACACTGGAGTGTTGGAATAATTATTAAATTTTAACATCAATACAGTGTGGCTAAAAAAGCCCAACACTTTTTGCTCATCCATTTTCTTCTGTTACGACTCAATGTCTTAAAAATATGTAACAGAAAGAAAGAGAAACCAACAATGTAAGTAAAATCAACAAGTAATTTATTTCCAGACAATTAAAGTGAAAATTCAAAAGACACTTACAATTTGTGAGTTAAATTCCAAAAATCCTAAATGTCCTAACCACAAAAACAAAGTAATAGAATGTTCCGAATGAATTCCAATAGCTTTGAATGTCCTGATGCACCACAAAGATGTAATCCAGAATGTATTTGAATGAGTTCCACATAAATCCCAAAATCATGTATTAATCCAAAAGTCGACGAGCACTTTAGTATTTCTAATAAATATTGTAAATAAATAATTCCTCTCAAATTATATCTGATTTCAACAACACGATTGAAATAGATTCCTTACAGACTGATCTTTTGGAACCAAAATTCTAGAACAGAAATTAATTTGTTTACCAAAATAAGTTTGTAAATAAATACACACACCAAAATCTGTATATTAATACACATCCCTACATCACAATATGAGTAATTCTAATGGAAAAAATACCGGCCTACCTGACATATGTCACAAAAGTTTAATTACGAAGTGCCTATGAAAATACTATGTAAATAACTGGACAAGAGTTAAGTATGTATTTTCAAATAACCATACAACTTACAAATCATAGACAAAAGTTAAGTATATAACCATCATACATAACACTTCCTTTACCAAAAGATGTCAAGCCATTATATACGAGTTCTCTATTTGTTGCTTCTTTCTACATATGTGTATAGGATAGAGAAAAATAAGACAAATACATTTCTTTTGGTAAAGACACCCATGATTTAAAAAATTAAAAATAAGTTAGTGACCGAACGTTAAGGAATTATTGAAGAAAATAATACATCATTATTCAAATATTGTTCTTTGAAATCAGAGAGTATGTTATTATTTAATGCAACATGAGAAAGAAAAATAAACAATAATGAAAAAAAATATAAAATAAACTTCTCTCTTGTCTATCAATTCATCTATCCATCTGTGTACACTGTTTAGTACTTTATGTATCTATCTGCTTTAAAATGTATCTTTTAATGTACCAACATCACTCAAGAAAACTGAGAATTTGAAGGAATTCACCCATAAATCATCTGTTTACACGGATAATAGCATGTGGGTGATTTGCAATGGTACATATAAACAGCTGTACAAATAGACGTATTAGAACATGGCACACATATACCCTGAAAAAAAACTATGTAAATATTCTAAATGACACTGGCAACACCGTGCCTAAGAATCTAGCACCAAAAATTCAGAAAAAATATATGACCAACATGAAAATGATATGCTCAATCTTTTCAAGATTCAAACACAATTATAACACAATGCATATGTCAAAATTTAGGTGCAAGATTATGCGAAGATCCTTACCAATTACAATCTTTGTCCTTCTACAAAAGACACTTTTCTAACTTAGAATATACATAGCTGAGATTAAAACTATACACATCCCTTTTGGTACAACGTTTAAGAACTCCAATTGTATCCAGAATCGATAGGGGAAAATTATTTCACTTCTGGGTTGGGTTTGATTGTTTCATTGATGTCGTTAAAAAGGTCAAATTTGTAAATTTTTCCGACTATTGTATGCGCTGAGTATAGATTTTGCGCAGTGCTGATTATATCCTGTGAGCATGACAAAGCTAACTCTCTCTCTCTCTCTCTCTCTCTCTCTCTCTCTCTCTATATATATATATATATATATATATATATATATATATATGCGAAAGTTTCTTCTTCTTTTCTTTCTATCTCTTCACCCCCCCACCCCTCCTCTCTCTCCCCCATCAGAATGAATGGAGCTTAAAATGTGTCAAAACGGTTGACACTCTAGTATTCATTCACGTAAACAATGAGAAGGTGTCATCAAGAGAGCCTAAAAATGAACCCCAAACTACAAAAGGTAGACTTCAAGTATTGTATTTTGTTATAAATTGGTTTCCACATCAATTGTGCAAATTGTCAGTGACTGAAATTACATTACCTGTTGTTATACTCAACGACAAACGGTACACATTTTTAATAAAAATTCTTGATTTCATATAGTAATAAAATTGTTTAAGCAGCGATTTCAAATGCCATCACAATCATAATCATGTCTGAAAATGATGTAGAAATCAGACATTGATCAGTGTCGATTGCAAACCGAAATTAAGTGACAATCAAAATTTGGGTGCAGCGTCTGTTACCGAAATAGACTGCAAGCTTGCCAACACACAAAAATTTAACGTCTGAATAGAGAAATAAACAAAAGATTGACACCAAAATCCTTTACATGTAAATTCATAATCATTAAAATCTGTTGTTTAATGATGTTACGCTCTGCAGTCTGTTGGACCGTTCTGTCATGGTACCTCCACCACAGCAATTATTACTGTATCAATCAGCGCAAGAAATGTGTTGACAAAAATAAAAAATCTCTTCATTTTCATATGAAAACAGTCATTACTTTGACAAAATACACAAACTGAAACATATGTTCAATCTATATTTGCAAAATGTCGCTGTCCTAAAATTATTGTAAAATTTCTGAACTTCTTTATATCGATGTAGTAATGACACAGAATACATAATGGAGAAACAAATCCGTTAAAATCGAAGGTTTTTGCCTTAAAAATATATAATTAAAATCTGCTTGGCCCTTCGTAACAAGACAATATTTCCACTTCACTCGTGAACTATTTCTTTAAATCTTCTCAAAAAACGTACATATTCTCTATATCTTCCCCTGAGGAATATTCAAACTGTAATTCGTTTAGTGTTATGATAGTGTTCTGTTATAGGTTCCGAATAATTTCTAGGATAAATTTCGCTACAATATGAAAAGTCATGATACGAAATATGAATGCAAATAACAAAATTAAGCTTTGCTTAATAGAGAATCTCAAGTGGGTAATAATTTAATATTGAATGCATGAAACGAGTGGAATAATTATCAGCTTTTACGAGCCTGGTGATCGCAAATGTGTTATGATTTAATACTGAATTTATGAAACTAGTTGAATAATCTCCATCCTTTGCGAGCCTTAGCGAGCAAACGCTGGAACTCTTTCAACGTGTTTCATAAATTCAATATTAAATCATTGCCCATTGGGATTCTATTGATCACATAATACATTTTTAGTGGAAAGAGGTCTAGATCAAAGAAGAATAAATGAATTTTGGCATTGGATTTCATTCTGGCTCAGATGCTGCACCTTTCAATTCTTGCGCTTGAAAAATAGTTACAGACACCAGTTGCGCAACTGTCCTTCCAAACAAAATAATATTTGACACGGCATCATCGTTTTTTCAAAACTAGATCTTCGATGGATATTCTTGTGTACTGTCATATAGCTCATCGGTCATGTCAACTGGAGTAGGTGAGGCGCCATATAACTGGATTTCGATGAGACTGTCTACAACGTTTCCACCGAAAAGTGTATCGATTCTACCATGAACATTCGCCAAATATGCAGTATTTGATATGGCAGAACAAATAGCATTCCAGTTGTTGGATATTTGTCTTAAGGGATGATTACTGCATGCAGAATTGTACTAAGTATCGAGGTATTTCTGAGAATAGAGGATATATGCTGGTGCTGATTTGCATTTATATGGCTCTAGTTTTTCCCAGACAAAATGTTTTTTGTGACCCAATATTTGCATTATTTGATTTGGATGAATGCTGTCGTTGGATAACTTATAGTCAGTTGAGAGACCAGCATTTGTCGGCATTCTCTTCATAGGATAGGTCAGTTTATTTACCTCAAAAGGTCGCAATTTAAACCATGCTTATCCTTGTGGGGTGTGATGCAAGATCCTTATCAGTATTGTAAAGGGGACTTTCTCCATTACAGTAGGCTTCCGGGTGTTTCTCTGCATATAGACTCGGTGTGTTTGTGTTGGACAGCGTGATGGATTTTTTCGGTGCTCCAACTATTTTGGTTCGGTAGGTTTATTCACGTTCCAGTTTTAGCTTACCATTCAGAGGATTCTATTAACAGTAAATGGGCCATATTCCTACATACAACATAAGTAACCATTAATGTATGTTATTCTGATAGCCGACCGTTTTTTCGAATGTCAATTCAGCTACAGATTGGAAAGACGGCCACCATATTGGTAATAGTAATATTAAAAGAAAATGGTTCCAGAAGGCCGGGCAAGAAAAATTCCCACGGTTGCAGCAGATAAGCAATAATTAGAATGCTCCACAGGGATTTCATGGACTTCACATAAAGTGACATGTTAATAAACTGCAAACGCTGTATGTACAATGTACCAACTATGTGATAAATACAGGACATTAAACTACCTATTAGCATTGATGAACCAGCCGTACTGTCCATGAAACAGATTTTCATAGTGTCATTCAGGATCTAACTTTCTTGAATGAGCAGATGGCAACATTTTAAAAGTTGTATGATTTAATATTGCAAATGGTGTATGGGTTGTTTAATATGATTTCTGAAAATTGGAAAATATATTCTACACAGTCTATGTCTATTGGTTCCTTACTCAAACAATATATAGAATTAAGCTAATTATGCATATGTTATTGTAATGCTTAATTTGTCTAACGTTTCTCATTCAATTTATTTGCGTAGAGTACCGAACTCTATTTTCATTTCTCCGTTCATCCTTTATTGAAGGTTTAATGATACTTTTTGTATACTAACATTTTAAAAAAATACGGTTACAGTATAGTGACAACATTGACATTCAAAATGCTTTTTACTTAGTAATTGATATCTTAGTTTTTTTTTTTATATTGCATCAATATTTTAGACATTTTTAGCATAAGCATCGTACAGTATCAATATTATAAGAATAATGATAATAGTTATTATTATTATTATCATTATTATTATTATTATTATTATTATTATTATTATTATTATTATTATTATTATAGATACTAGTAGTTTATCAAACAGATTATTTATATTTCATGGGGACGATTTTGTTTAATCGCACTATTTTATTTGCAGATAACAAGTTTCTGTCTTGGGGTATCACTGGTGCTCTTTCAGTTCTTTTGACTATGTCCACGTTTTTCATCATAATACTTGTGATTAAGTTGAGGTAAGTTTCAGACGTGTTTCGACTAATGAAACGCGTTAGCATTTCATGTTTCTAGTGGGAAATATGTGCTAAATTATTTGTATTTGACATGTAAAATATTATGGCAAAGCAGAAAAATGTTGCTTAGAAAAACCAATTTCCGTTCAGAACAGCATTATGGCAAAGTATAATGCTGAAGGACAGATTATATATCTTTGAGGACTGAATGATAAAGGTGGAAGGAGATTGACTATGTAATGATACATTATTTTGCCTGGCATTATATGAATTCTCATATAGCCGTTCCTGAATCGTGCATGAGAAATTTCACAATCAAACTTCGCAAGGAATCTTTCCTGCGCGATTGTACAACACGGACTGTTTATCTACGTAATATTTAGTCCCTGGATAAACAGTATCGTAATGAATTATAAAATGAATTAGTGACAGCATCATTTGCTTGCAGATTAATATCTTTATAAATGTTTCATTCTATTACACGGCTGAAAATAAGATAATATTGTGTTCTTTCATTCAAAGCCATTTAATATTACATGTATTATTCTAGCATCGATTTTGCAAATACCATGGATAACTCTGTACTATATCAAAACGTGATATTTCGTACTCGTTAGTACACAACATAATTTCAGTTAAACCATATATATGAATGAAGGAAAAAACGATATTACATTTAAGTTGTCTACCTGTACACTTACATATACACAATATAAAAAGTAATATTTCATTTGTGAATTATTACAAGACATTTTCCATCCATTTGAAAACCAAGCAAATAAATGTATTTGTATTGCACGTGAACTTTTCCCTTTAGAGCATAAGCCTGGAGATAAATGCATTGCATATTTTGTATGTACATGTCTAAAGGTAATATTTCTGTGTTATTCTGGTTGCATTTATCAAACGAAATATATTATTTACAAAGGCGCCCAGCAGTTCTCAAAAAGTGCAATAGCGTGAATTACAATAAGAAAATTATCTAAATTACTTGCGAAATTCCAGAGTCACACAGGACTAGACAAACGGATGAAATTATCGCTCATTCTGTCGCATCTTAAGTCATACAAAGTTGAAAGTTTGTTGCAGGTGAGCAGGTTAGACACCAATATATATATCTATCGCAAAATGTCAACGAGATGCGTTTCAGATACAATGTCCTCTAAGTAATGGGCAAAATATTCCATATCAGTAATATACAATGGATTGGCTCTTTGTACATTGCGATCTATACAGATGATGCATATTGATCTTTGAAACATGCAGAAAAAAAGAAAGAACCTAAAATTTAATAAAGAAGAGAAGATAAAAACGATAAAATTGTTACAAAAATGAAAATAATATTTGACAATCTTTAACCTCATGTGCATGTTTGATTCCGGAGTCTTACTATCGAAGTTGCTTTTGACCTTGTGTCAGTATGGTGACCTCTGTTTGTGTAGAAAAAAATCATACATAGCTTTACATAAATTTGTAAACGGTACGTTAATGTGTATTGAAAATATAATCAATACTGTATACAAATTGTTATTGAGATGTGTGTATTGTATGTGTATTTACTATTTGGAATTGATTTCTGATCTAGAATTATATTTGTTTCAAATTAATATATATTGTTTTGAAAGGTTTGAATTTAGTATAGAGACTTATTTTGTGCTTGAAATTAATGGAGAGGAATCAAAAGACAAAAAATAAAAACCGTCATGGGCATCATCATTAGCATCATGTTCTTCTTCTTTTCCATTGGTGCTGAAACCAATGATGATGATGATGATGATGATGGATGTCAAACAAACATAACATTGTCAAGCCTTTTTTTAAATAAGGGGCAGTATTTATATAAGTTATTCACTCGAAAACAATTTATTTCAACAAAGAATCTCAAATTTTAAGCAAATTGCTTCACTTCTTAAAACATGAGCCTTGCAAAGGATTCTTGCTACTTCCTTCCGTTAAGCACCTTGTCAACAAGTTTATTTTCACCATACCATAGGTTGCAGTGCACTTCCCTTTCCATCATCATCATCAGCAGCAGCGACATATTCGTCATCATCAATCACGACTATACTACTACTACTAATAATAATAATGAGCTATTCTACATCGTCAGTTGATAAATTGAATATTTGTACAATAGACAAAAGCAGCGCACAGTTTAAAACTGTGCCCTGATTTTCTATTTCTCCCAGTTTTTTCGAGTTTCACCAAAAATCTGCTGGTATTGCATCAATATTTTAAGAGCATTATGTTCCCCAGACATCATGTGTATATATATATATATATATATATATATATATATATATATATATATATATATATATATATATATATATATATAAGTACAGATCTGGGGGCTGTAATTAATGTTTTCTCAATAAAAAAAATGCATCACACATCAATGCAAATTTTGTTACTATTCCAGACAAGCTCGACGACAAATTGCTGATACATGCAAGAAGGAGCATATTTCCAGGCATCAGTTGGAGGATGTAGCTTCTTACCAAACCCTTGATCAGAGATATCTTGACTCTACAAACGTATATGATGGGTTGACACCTTAGTCCGCCGTCAGAAAAGATTTAAATATATCAATGAGTCCCAATATTATTGAACATATTTATTTTAGGTTAAGAAATAATGTTATTTCCCTGATATAAAAACAATAAACATTAGAAATATATTTTTGCACAGTATTATGTTAAGGACTTCCAATGTTATTGAACATATTTATTTTTAGATTAAGAAATGATAAATGATGTTATTTCCCTGACATAAAACAATAAACATGAGAAATATATTTGTGCACAAAGAAGTCTCATGCTTAAGCACTCATCTCTGTTTACAACGAACAAGTGTTTTTCCAACTACTTTGTAATAGTACGAAATCAATCATTGTAAAGATCATGTCTGCGACGTTTAGAGGAGTTATGACCCTTGTCTTATTGTTGTCAATCACGCACGTATACATGAGTAGAATGAGTCAAAATCATAATTCTATGCTGCATGACTAAAAATTGTAGCAGTTAATTATTTAAATCTCGTACAAGTTTTCCCATGTTTAGAACTTATTTCAGAAACAAAATCTTTAGATATTATTATCTGATATATTTCAACAAAAGAAAAATCGCAAAGACTGACTGTCGTTGTAACGAACAAGATATCAAGGAAATATGCATGTTTGCTAACCTGAGTTTGCTGTCTGAGCCGGAAGCTGAATATTCGGTTAAAAAGATCAAAATTACCATTGAACATGTGTGTTCCCTTCAAATTTCTGTAGGAAGCCGAATACTCTGTTGTAATAAATGTTTTTGTAATGAGAGTTGACTGTACATACCAAACCAAATCTACATAGGCTGTAAATGCAAACTTGTATAGATGTGCAAAAGCATACATGTGTACACAGACATACATGTACAAACATCCGTTTATACATATACAACTTTATGCAAAAATCAACCTAGAATTACATGAATTCGTACATGCATACATGCAAAATTGTCCTTTTTTTAAATCTCCTTTGTGCTTTTTTTCCAACCGTACATAATGCCTATTATGATTTAAATTAAATAACTCGTACTAAGTAAAAGCTAAACAATTGACTGTTTTCACATTTTCCATACAATTGCTAATTCTACGTTTATTCTCATTATTCAACTTATCTTCTTACACATCTATACTATTCACCATACATGATTCATATCAAACCTGTGTGGTATACACATCTCACTCTCTCTCTCTCTCTTGATTTTCCCTAACTTGTATGTTTGCCTCAAAAATTATCTGACCTGCCGAGAATGTACCGGTACTGAAAATCTAACTGCCAACAATTACCCGCATATCTCTTATGATGTGACCTCCTATTAATTTTCCTACTAGTCCAGTTATGATATTATCATAATTATTGAATGACCTGTCTCTTTAATAGAATGGCACACTATTTTCAATTGCCATATTATCCAACTTGATTTCTCATTTACATTTTACTTACTCTTTGCTTCAATAATAAACGCAAAGTAATCGAGAATTGCGGTATATTTTCCCTGCTGGACAGATGTGTTCTTTTCCCTATCAAAACGCCATTCGAAATATTCTGTTTGGTGAAATTAGAGATGAGGCTCATCATGGGTATTTTACTTAAGAAAGTATGCATGCATCATACGACTTTAATTATATATCCACCCAACTAGAGACACGAATACATCATTATGTTGTGGATGCGGAGGTTCAGCAAGGGGAGAGAGAGAGAGACAGAGAGAGAGGGGGGGGGGGCGTCAAAAAGATTTATTTGAATGTGATTTAGATCTTTGATTCGTGGTAATGTTTCCTTGTGCGTGAAATAATGCGGGTTCATTTATGACTTTAAAAATGAATATGCATCCATTATCACAGAACGCTTTTCTAGGAAATAAAGCATCCATGATGATATACTTAATGCATAATATTCGTCTTACGTCAAAAATGGCTATCAACGAATCAGACACTGATATTTAGATTCGCTTTCTTATTTTATGATGTAATTGACTTCGTTTCATTGGTTCCATTAACTTTGAGGATGAAAAACATTCTTGTAGACTGCCATTTTTGTAATCAGGCTAAATATTTATTGCAAATCATTAACAACGAGTACCATGATCTTTCACATAAAATGTTGAGAAATAAATCGATTATAGCATTTAATAATTTTACAAAAATATGTCTCGAGGAAATCTAATGTTTTCACCTGCATAAACAGACCTAGAATTAGTAATTTAACATCGTGGATTAAGCACGCCTTATTTGGCACATAGTGTAGAAGGTAGCTTAAGAAACAGTAAGAGCACAACACCTCGACACAATATATGATACCGATGTGTAGCCATCGTAGATTACGACTTTTGAGTCATCAAACAATTTCAAAGATAAAGCTATTTGCGTCTAACATAATCGATACAACTTTGGTGGAACAAGCATTCAGTAGGCTACCTTTTGATCGTTCCAATCACAAGAACAGACCCTTAAACAAAACATTTCTCCATATAGCCACTAGAAGTATATCGATTACTCTGGGCATTTTTATCCTACGAGTCTCAATGACCTTAACCTTTGCTCATAGTATTCGGTCTTGAACTAAACTCAGTGTTCTGAAGCCATTAAAAGACTCACCATGTCGTGACCTTTGACCTTTAGCCCATAGAATATACTGTTTTCCTTATTACCCAAAGAACAAGCCATCTGAAAAGCTTGATCAAGGAGCTTACTCTGTGATAAAAGTTTTGATGCAAAAGCAATTTTTCTTTAAGACACAATGATGTTGACCTCCGATCTTTTGACCCAAAATCTCTTAGCATCTTCCATACCTTAAAGGCTTCGGTCAAAATACGTACTCACGAACTAAATTTATCATGCAAAACATATTTTTTTACCTTCAGTTACAGTTTCCTTTGACCTTTTGACACCAAAGTTAATAGGCTTCATTCTTATGAAACCTGTAAATCATCCCCAAACTTTGGTGAAGGCACAAGATCGGTGGGTAAAAACTTTTTTCAGAATCCATTCTTCTTCTTTCTGTTACAGTTACCTTGATCTTTAATATTTTCAAGCCATGATCGATAGACCTGTTCTTACCCTAAGTGCAAGCCATCTGAAAAGTTTGGTCTAGGACTGAGATGTAGAACAGTAGTTGGGGTGGGGTGGGGGTCTGGGGCCCTACGGGAAAGTCTACACTTCGGCCATCTTGAATTTTGCCACTCTGGGACTGTATGGAAACTTATTATTAAAAACGTCCATAGGTTTAAAACTGTAGGTCGGTATGGGGATCTAACGCACTTAATTGCAATCTAATACACATTCTTCCTAACTTAATTATATCAGGGCCCTATAGAGTAAATAGTTGTATGCATGTTGTAGTCTCAACAGATTCATCTTCTTGTTTTGCACATTGTACATTTAGTTACATTTGTACATTGTGTAATCGATGCTGATAAACAATAAAATACTTTTCTTGCACAGTTCCAAGCAAAGCCGTTTCGTTAACTTTTGTTTGCTGATCTTTCATGCCATGATCCATCTGTGTGAGGTCGTGCTCCTCATGCATACATTCTGCATGATCGTCCTCCACGCGCATCCTTTCTGCATGCATATCCTGTTTCAGCTGCTGCTTCGTTTCGTCTTTTGGTTTAACCTCGACATCTTGCATCTGTCTCAGATTTATTCTAATTTCTCAAACTTGTGGAATAAACTATTTAATGTCTCTTTCTGTTTGTTCAATTCGTTTGAACACATAATTTTTTGGCTTTAGGAAGACTTTCGTGGAAAATATTCATCAACTCTTGTTGTTGGATATCATATTATTGTCTTTCCTCTGCTTGTGTATTTGCATGAATGGATTTTGCTGTTTGAGTGTGATGAATTAATTTATATTACTATGGTGTTTGTTGTGTTATGTTTGGAAAGAGTCTAAATATTGTTTGATGAGAGAGGTAAATTGAGCACTGTTTGATCATTCCACGTATTTAGGTAGGGAAAAAGTAAAATAACTGAGTCATTAAGTAAAAGTCGATTAAGCTATTAATAGGTACTAAAATCACTGATTAAACTCCCTCATATGCAATTAATTGTTGTATTTAAATATCACTAAATTTAGTTTGAACAATCTTAATTTGAATAATTTCAACCAATATAAATAGATCAGTGAAAATGGTTGTGGATACAAAGATAGTACTCAACTATTGTTAACCATTATTTTGCTAGCTGTGCATTATTATTCAATTTGCAGAAGAAGAGGAAAAATGAATAGCTAGAATGTAAACAAAATGGTTTAATATCTGAAGATATGAATGGTAAAAAGTGGTTGGAACTCCAAGAGGAAAATTTAAATAGTAAAATGTAAATGTGGAAAATAAATAAACCTATTTTAAATAAGATTATTGTTAAAATATGTCTTAAGTTTTACATAAATGAATTTTAACGTACCAAATATTTACAGATTTTTTATGCTAAACAAATAAATATTTTTCAGTGTTTAAAATACATTGAATGATTTCATGATATATAAATAAATGTCTTCCCGTGTGGAAAGTATGACAAATGAAATACTAATTACATGAATGTCGCCTGAGTGGCAAAAGCACTTAACAATTTCAAGCTACACAAATCAATGTCCTCCAGTATGATAAAATCTTGTATCAGGCTTGTTACACCTGTTGATCATGTGCACAAAAATAGATGTTTGACAGGATTCAATAATTCACGATGATTATAGACAAGTATGGACCGCTTAGGGAACACTCTTACATAAGCCTGCTTAATTACGTGACAAATACACTTAATGATTTGAAGTAAATAAATTAATATCCTCCGGTACGATTCAATTTTGTAGTAGTCTTGCTACACCTGTTGATCATGTACGTAAATAGATATTTGACAGGATCGAATAATTCACGATGAATATAGATAAGTGTGGACCTCTTAGAGGAAACTCTTATATAAACCTGCATAATCACGCCAACAACAAAACAATTTAAATACCGACAATAAATGTTTATTCTATGTTACTGAGTCAATTTTAAATGAGGTTTAGAAGACAATCACAATGCAGTTTAAAAAGATGCAGTCATTTGCTTGATAGACGTCCGGTAAAAATTAGGGATAGTGATCAATCTGAATATGAATTAATATGTATGATGCAATGGAAGAAATATACATTAGAGTGGAGTTGGTGATAAAAGAAGAGAAAGCAAAACGTGTTCATATATTAATTATATTTGATCGAGACAGTAACGGAGACAACGAAGACTACAAAAAAGAAAAACTCTATTACGTTAGAAAGAATATTTTTCGACAGTAGTGAAAAGCCGGAAAAGTATGTTAAAAAAACAACAGACAGTTGTATTTATGTAAAAATTGCCTAAGCTTTCTTCTATTCACAAGAACTATTAACTGAACACAACTGATTATGTTATACCATATGCAACACAATAAACACGTTGCCAAAACGTTTCTGTAGTAAAAATAATCATTTAAAATTGTCATTCGTTATTTACTGTTCCACTGAAAAGATGATGATCTAAGTTACAGATGGCATACACAATTTAATGGACAACATATCTAAACTAGTAAATTCGTCCCATTTTGCTTTTATATTTACCTCAAACCAATCAGCATGATGTATAAACCAATAGTTTATCAAAGACCATATTGAATTCAAGTATTTTACTATGATTTGGTCCAGCGTTCTTAATGGCGATGTACACGTTTACAAGGTGCGAGAATATAGTCACTTATCAGATGAATACATGGGGCCAGTTCATAATGAATGCAATGTAAATTACATACATTCAAATAGATTGTTCATTCATAACGTATTCAGCAGTAACAATCAGCTAGACACAATACTGATTAGTAAGCTTAGGATGTAATTAATCATTTTGATACTGAATACACTTGGTAAGCTTCACGACTATTACGTAAAAAGAGATACTTTAATATTGTGTGATATATCTGAAGTGTTTTGGAACGTCTCTATGAAAAACTATAAACGCGAACCCGCGCATTTATGCAGTGCTCCCGGATTGGTTCATTACGCTAGTTGAAGCTAACAGGAGTGGAATTAGAGTTGATAATAGAGTGTGATATGCATATGATAAGTAAGTGTGGAAGTTGAGGAGTGATTTTGCATGATACCACATAGACGCTCTGAATAAAATCAGGAATGCTCTGGCTTTTTATAAATGTAAAATTGAAAATGATGACGAATACCACATGTCCAATAATTTATAAGATGGGCCATATGCCGATAGAAAAAACAAAATGGATCGAGAACTGTAGAATGAACCAGACGGGAAGAAATACATATGTTAGGAATAGCGGAAAACAATGAAAATGTATATATTCTATATCTCAATTTACTAACGAGCTTGCATGGCTATTTCGAGGACTATCCTCTTCTACCATAAAAAATGTACCTACTATTAGTGATCTATCTGAACTTCAAAGAGTTTTTATTGGACAGAATAAGGCACAAAGTTAACGATTCCTAAACTATTAAGTAATAAAAAGAATATATCATTCACTTCAGAAAGCTTATGCTTTACATACAACTTAGTTTACAGACGAGAAAGATACATACAGTTATCTTTTCAAAGCGAAATCGTCGCTTAAATCCTACACTGAACTGGATCAAAGTTTAAAAGAAAAAAGCCATTAAAGATTTTGATAAGGACGTCCTCTCAGTGCTGAAGAACTGTGCATTTCGGTAAAAACATGACAACAGACCAGCTGATGAAATATGTCCGAGTGAAAGTAAATACTCAAAATGGCAAAAAGATATATCATTTCCCACGAGAACAAAAGCACATGATGGTTTGGTTTTAGTTAGCATGAGAAATAAGATCACAAGAAATACTGTGAATTTGCTGTGTTTGATCCATTGAAGGAAGTTGAAAACAAGTCTAATGATGCAATGTAACTTCCCAGGACACTACCATTTATGACATCAGCGATTACTCCAAAGACAACGTGTTTTGTATTCCACAAATACATCTTTGTGGGTTGAAGTAAAATATTAGTTTATTTAAAACTGATCATGTAGAGATAACGGCATGAAAAAGAAAAAAAGGCTCGAATAAAAACATATTTCAGTTTGATATTTATAAGAATAGTTTATTGAACCAAGAGGTTATCCTTCAAAAAATGGTTTTGCATCTTAATGTAATTGCACAACAAGTAGGTACAATAATTACCATTTCTCTGGGAATTAAGATTTTTATGTTCTCAAGTAATTCAGTTGGAACAGGATTGAGGATTGCTTAGATCTAAATGGTTGAAACATCTCGGAGATAACAAAAGAGTATTAAATTTGAAATATTTCTCTAAAACAGAGAAGAACAAGAAAATACTTTTGTTGGGAAGGATAGGAATAAGTACTGTAAAATTATATAAATACATAAAACAATATATACAGCAAAACAAATCATTATAAAGCAAAGAAAAGATTATATCTGTTTATTTTTCTGTGCTTTTCAAACATAAAAATGATCAGTGGATCATTTAGTAGTTGAATGTGTTGATAATTGATTTCAGCACTAATAGAATGTTTGTTCCTTTATGTATATAGATTGTGTGAGTTACTATGTGTTACACTGTGTGCCGCATATAACGTGATTGTTTATGGCACACATTGTATTATGATTTGGTAAATTTGTTTTAATAACAATGACATGAATTAATCTCTTCTACGTGAAGCTGAGTAGCTGCGGTGTGTAAATTGACACAAACAAAGAAACACATAGTAGTTGTGCTCTACGCTCATCTTATATACTACTTACAAATTATCCAAAGTAACTATTAGCCATTCAGGTCCGTAAAGATGGATTTATAGAATAACTTAACCCTTTTTTTAGTATTTTTATTAATTGACTTTATATGTTATAGCTTAGAGATTACCAATAATCGTTTTTACTCATGACAGGGTGTGGCGATGTAAACTTGAAAGTCGGTTAAACGTCATGGTGACTAAAGATTGTGTTCTCAGTTTGAGCCAGGTGCATTCTAAAATATTCCGATGGTTTTATTGCAATTTTCCAAGTGATTATGTCAAACATGTAAAGTGCATATTAGATCATCATTCTACAGAAAGTTATGTTCCTTTGTTGACTACACGTTGGTATCATCGCCGAATTTGTATCTTTGTTTCTTTATTTTTTTATTATTTTTTTTTGGTATAAATCTTTCAAGACGGAGGAATAGATACTTAGATCGCTAACACCAATAAAAAAGGGAAGATATAGAGAAATGATGAAAGAGGTGTGAAGAAGGAGACTGAGAGAACATATTAAAAGTACCCCGAAAACAGGCAAGAAATTAGAACCATTAATTAAATAGCTTCCTAATTTTTTTAGAAAATAAATAAATTGATATTTAAGGTCCCTCCCTCCAACTATAACCAACATACACACAAGTATCACCACAACAAAAGTATTGAGTGGTAAACATTTTGGGCATTTCATGAGGGTGAACTTTGTGCAACAGTTAAAAAGAAAAAGATTTATGCAATAGTTATAATGAGCTTTTGTCAGATTATCTTACATGTATGATAAGAAACTTATTTCTGTGAAACAGTAGTACATCTTTGACATGTTAAATGATGCGATTGACTGATACACTATAGCCAATACATCGTTTTGCTTTTGACGCGATATTCCATTGGGTGTATGTACGTATATATCCTAATCTTACATAAATCTTCATGCTAGTTCTAAGTGCATGTCACACAATTTGTCATTGTATCTAAGTAGAGGAAATAAATACCATACGTGAAGATTATTTCTTAAAAATCATTTTTTATCTACACCAAAGTTTAGCCAACGTTTGTGCAAGTATTCCAGTAACAATCTTTGCTACAATTTTGTTGAGCCTTACCTATTGGGAATTTCGTAAATGTAAACATTGCGCAACTATCGGAAAGAAAACATTTATGTAATAGGTATCATGGGTTTTTCTTAGAATTCTTAAGTTTATGGAGTGAAAAATTTTGTTTAGCAGCAGTGTCAGTTCTTCAACATGTTAAATCATGCGATAATGACAAGAAAATACCCCGTTGCATGTTCAATGTATTAAACAAAAATGCTTAACGTCATATATGGGTTAAGGGTATGTCATCTACAAACCGATCCTTATTATCATAGAAACATCCCCCATGTATTTACTCTTGAGACAGCTGAGCTATGGTGAACATCCAATAGTTTTACAAATAGGTGAATTATGTATAACTAAAATTATAGAGAAGAAATGACAACATAAGAAATCATTTACTTTCTGCCATAAATCAACTCAGGTTCCATGTTCGCGAAATTCCAATGAAATACCATATGAAGCGCGAAAAATGCACACAAACATATAGCGTTTCTTTGGTTTGTATTGCTTGGACGATTACAAATGTAACAAATATAATTTTAAGTTATAAACTTTAAAAATTCCACTAATGATTATTTCTCATTGCATGCTGCATTGATCGCAGAATTCAATAAAATTTCCCCAGAGCAAAACGTTTCTAATCAATGTTTTACGTCGGGAAACTGAGAATGAATTGAACAAAATTGATTTATTTGAGAACTTGTGTAGTTGGATTTTTGTTTATCGTCTCGTAATTCGATATCAGGCCAATATAATTGATTATGTCCAGTAGGCTCTCAGAACTGGAGCGACATTAACGTTGTACACAACATTCAGTTCGAATTTGCATTAGTTGAAAGTGTTTCCGCGGGCCTAAAAAATAACTGACATTTTGTTAGTTTAAGGAATCTCACCATTTGAGCAAACTTTTTTCTGTGCTAGGTTAAGTTTGACTATCACATGTTGTCCGCGTGTCCGCAAGTCTGCAATTGTACTTCAGAATTTGTTTTCCATGAATTGTTTTATGATTTGGGGGAGAGGAGCTCAATTCATCAGTACATTATTATCAAAACAATCGCTATATCTGCCCTCTCTCTCTCTCTCTCTCTCTCTCTCTCTCTCTCTCTCTCTCTCTCTCTCTCTCTCTCTCTCTCTCTCTCTCTCTCTCTCTCTCACTTCCCTCCGATTTCCGATTCTGGCATTCTGGTTGAATTGTGTTTTTATTCAGTAAACCCCGCCCCGTCATATACACTCACACATACACAGCCTTGCATATTGCATGAAATTAATTGTAGATGTCATGTACTGCCGGTCGCTATAATCTCCCTTTATATATAGTGGTGTACAAAATGTCAAAACTACCGTTAGCACTAAAACCCAAATTTTGTTCCAAAGCTTCATTTCATTGATGCAGCGGTGCCTTTTACCGTTAAAACGGTGTATTTAAGACTGTTGTTGTTGCAAAGGTATCAACATACCGTTTCAATGACATTCACGTACAGTTGCAATGATATTGAAATACCGTTGAGAGAATTCCTTTTTTCTGTGTTTTTTTTTCTTTTTTTTTTCTGTGGGTTATTTATTTATTTATTTATTTTTTGCTTTCATGTTGCAGCGGTAGTTTGTTTTTCCCAATAGGTTATTTTATTGTACCGTACTCTTAACATTACCATTGACCATTGCATAGGTAACAAATATAAAAAATACCGTTGGAAAAATAACTTGCATCGTTGCAACGGCGAGAATTACAATTGCATCAACAAAAATTTAGAGTTGCAACGATGACTGGATACCTTTGTAACTATATTTGGATACCGCTGCAAAGATATTGGCAGTTTTAACATTTTCTAAATCAATACTTGTTATCTATAACAGCAGATACTGGCACATGCCGCGGTAGAAAACTATGAAAGGTTGTTAGTAACTGGTATCAACACGCGCTGAGTTTAAAACTTCCTGTTACATACAGAACACTATCGTATGTGTAAATTGATAGCGTCAGGAAAGGACATGTCTGACTTGTGGATAATTGTGTGTGTCTTATGTTGCTTTTCTCTGATTGAATGTAAGTAACACTTAATTTTCAGATTTTGCCCGTTTACCACTTGCACACCAGTAGAAGGGTTCGATGAGTCGAGTCCAGCCAATATCACAGTTGGTATTCTGCCCTTGAACAATTTCTAATACTCATATATTACTATCGATCGCTTTAGAAGAATAGGCTAGTAATGGGCGCAAGTTTTTGCTTTGGAGTAAAGCACGAGGGTCAAAAAGATAATTTTGCGATAAACTGACATCCCTTGAGGGGGAAGTCATTTCTGCTAGTCATTGTACGCCATATTAGCCGCAATAAACTCCTGGCCTAATGATCCAAAAATGCAATGTGGTGTTTTTTCTTTATACAATTGTTTTCAGCAGTTTAAAATTGTTACACCCCAATTTAATAGAGATTGACGGATGATATCTCTTAACTGTTAAGCATTCTGAAATATGGAGATGAATTGTCTCCTCAGTTTAATATAGACTGAGGATGTTTAATTGTGACTTGCATTCTTTATTAATCACCTCTAATGCGTTTTAAGAACATTTTCAGTGACACTTAAAAACATTTTCAGTGACACATAAGGTAAAAGACTAGTCATATCAATTACTGACATATATATGCACCTGACACATTACAGTGAAAAGGTTTGGTGCTTGCACACACCGTTAACAATTTATAAATGAATATAAATATGAAATATTCATATTAGTACATTATAATTACCATGATAATGCATGTTAAGGTACAACTGGTACATGAACTCTTTATGCATGTTTCTCAATTGTCTTGGAGAGAGTGGATAGAATGATAGACCAAGAAGAGAGAAGTAATGTGTATCTGTGTGTGCTATATAAACTACAACCACACGAAAAATGTACGAGCTCATCTATTAATAGATGACAATGTATGTATCTCTGTTTATACATGTGTATCATTCCATGTTTATATCTATTCATCTATCTATCTATCTATCTATCTATCTATCTATCTATCTATCTATATATATATATATATATATATATATATATATATATATATATATATATATTATATATGGCATAGCTATCCATTTGCATTCTACTATATGAAGTCCTAATATGTAAAGAAATAGACTATTCACTTTTATTACAAATACATATATATGGATTACTGTATTTCATATTCTTAACATTTTGCATATCTGGATTTACAGTCATCCGTTCTTTCACCCATGTCTCTGTTTTATCCTTCAAGCCATAACTAAATATGTATTGCTAATAGCATTTTGAAAGTTATGCCCAATATTTTCCTAAATTAATTTTGAGAAAGTTTATAGTAACATAATTTAAGAATTTTAAGGTGAGATAAAGGGTATGACACGACTAAAACAAATGCTTTCACCTACCGTGAACTTTGGTTTATCCTGGTGTAATAAGATATTACAATTATGCATACATACAAATCTATACACATATATAATATATACATAAGTACATGCAGACAGACAGACATACAGACACACATGCATCCATACATAAATACATGCATATATCCATGACATACATTTGTATATCATTAGTATAAAAATGTATGTTGAAAAACACACCAAAATACTTTTCAAAAAACAATCTAAAGTTTACAAGTTTTTCAGGACTAAGCAATGCCAGACTCATGTGACTCGAAGTGTGATAAGTTTATGAGATTCTATTTATGAACTAACTTTCCTTCCACATATTAGATACATTAGCGACAAATGTCAAAATCCCTGGATTTAATATGGGTCTTCGCAAACACCAATTGGTGAGCAGATAGGAAGGTCTTGCACAGGTTATACAGGTCTTTAGCAAGATATAAAATTGACTATGGCTTGGTTGTGTACGGATTAGGTTGCAGATCTTACCTTCGGACACCTGGTCTGATGCACAATCAGGGACTTTGTATGTGTGCATTTAGAACTTCCCTTTCAGAAAGCCTCTATGTTGAGGTAAACGAACCATAAGTTTATCTCAAGCAAAGTAATTTGACTCATTAGCATGCTACCAAACTACCTTCTAATCCGTCTAATCCCGCATATGATGTAGTCTTTAGGCTGAAATTCAAACATTGGACGCTCAGAAATCAAACTTTATTCCACCTTTTGGCACATGAATTCGTCCTCACTTAGGAACAGCAACATTATGTTGGACTTACTGCAAAATTCTATGTTCCAAAATTACCACATTGATTATCAAAACCCTCCAAAGTAATATTTTACCTTTGCTAATTCAAAAAGTCCTAAACAAGTTCTCTCCTTTACCAGAGTAAATTCAGTGAAATCAGAGTCTTCTACATTAAAACCTCTAAGCAAAAAAATCATTATCTTTTCGGATTCCCTTTCCACGCTGAATGCCTTGCAAAAATATAATTGGACAACCCCTTAATATACCAGATCTTACAGAAAGATGAATCGTTCATACAATTTGGAAAAAAAGTACTCTGTACTGTTGGCTGCCTAGTCTCATTGGTATTAAGCGTAATGAATGTGCAGATATGAAAGATACCATTTACTGACTAAAAGTATTATTTAAATCGGCATGTTCTGCGCACTTGGTAATAACACGTGCAGCGAAAACTCCTCCAACAAGCTTCATATTTTCAAAGCCATCCTTGCATAGTGGCATTCCTCTTACAGAATAAATTTCCAAATATAAGGTGGTATTGTGTCAATTGCGCATAGTCCAGGAATATTGTTTCAATTTTTGGGTCAAGGTAAAAAAAATGGCAATACAAATTATTTGTGTGCAATGCATTTCAACAAAGTAAATAAAACATCATACTAAAAGTATGGGAAAAATATATGGTGGAAGTATTGAAAATTTACATTATAATGTCATGAACCTTTGTACGTATATACATATGTCAGTAGCAGAAATCTCTACACGTAGATAATAATTTGTACATGTTTAACACACGTACGATAAAGAGAATTACATTGTCAGAGATCCTAAGTTTCAAAACTTATCATCCAATTTTTGTTATAGTTTTTAATCGTGTTGTAATAGTACATAACATTACTTAACATCAATATAATGCTTACTCTGTTATGGCAAGATAATAGAAAATATAATTTACTGCATACATTTAACAAATCAATAATGTGGAACTTGTACAAATACTAACACTGACGACAGCGGTGTCAGGTGTAATTATTGTCCAATTGTCTAACGTAATATTGAAATATTCACTGTACAGAACCACTTGGAACAGTCATGTATGAAAATGATACAAATCAACATGTTAAGCATTGGTACATTGGTGATGGTTGGGCATCACTGGCCACGGAAATAAGAGCTCCTTGGACTTCGTTCCATCCCCACTTAATTGGGTCTAATTTATCATTACGTTGTTTCAAGATTTGTCATTTCTTGGAAATAGACAGGAACTGTTTTTGCATAGAGATTATGCCCTGCTGCAGCAAAATAAGGAAGCATCTACCTCATGGAAGACAAGTGGAGTTTCCAGTTGGCAGTTCTTTCTCCTCTTTGGAAACTCTTTATAATGTCAATCATATCCATGTACTGCATGCATAATAGGCTTGTTTTGCTGCATTTGATCTGTTCTTTTGTTCTCTCCAACTTGCTTGATATAGCTAGGACTGTTTCCACATCTTCTTTACTCATATTACTGCCTTGTATTACACTTTCATATATTTTCTTGGCTTCCGACATCAAAGCGTTGATTTTCCCTTCTGCAGATACAAACTGAGTGTCATAATCTGTCACTATTTCGTCATTAAGGGATTCGCAAGTCTCCCATGCATAACTTCTATAAACTTCCAATGTGTTGGCCACTGAAAAGCTGATTCCAAAACAAGAATATTCAACGCATCATCCACAAGAATGTGACCTCTTCTAGCTCTTGCAATGGCTTTTTTAGTCAACATGTGTGTAACTGCATCGCTGCCATATATATTTTTAAGTATCTCTCGAAGACCAAAGCCATTCATCAGGTGTCCAATACAGCCTAGAAAGCTCATTTCGGTGTGAAAGTCCATCAAGTTGCAGCACGACTGACTTAAAGGGGCTGCCATGTGGCTCGTTTCTTATGATAATATGGGATTTCCACCACATCCACTGGTCAAAGGGTATCGCTGGTGTCACATTATTCTTTCGAGCTTGATTTGTCAAGAAGATAAGTGTAGAATAGTTACATGACATAACAAGTGGTTCCAAGTCAATCATTGGTAGAAATGTGATTGATGCTTTCCCTACATGATTCCCTTGATGAATCATTTGCATAAATCCAGACCAGCTGGGGCGTGGCCATTCTAGGATGGGTGAGATCTTCTACACTATATATGTAGGTGCTGCCTTGCAAAGCTCTGATTGGAGTCTTGTTGCATTGAGGTCAGCAAAAGTGACATTATCGTGTGCCTTTGGAAAGATATACTGGTGTAATCTACTGTTCAAGCTGCAATAATATCATCTGATGAAACATCACACCTTAGAACAGCTCTCGATACAAACTAACCCGGAGTCATTGTAGCTATCATTCCCATACCATGAAATGTTCCATTGCCATCCAGAGTCCATACATTATGATTCATATTGTCACCAATGTATTGAATGAAGTGTTCTTCTGTTGTAACACTTGCCTCTATTTGTGTTGCTGCTGCTCTTTTCAAAATTTTTAACTTCACCTTATGAGCTGCAAAAACCATGCTGGTGCAGAGAATCTATGAGGTATCTTGACCCGAAATGGTGATGAAGTTGCACAGCTAAGCCAATTTGTAGAGATGGAATGATAACATGCGGTCTAACTGCTTGGATAAAAGCGTGGCCAAATGATACTTTTTTCTGTCTGACGTCTTTCCAGCAACAATAAATTATCCAAGAAATACTTCAGGCTGCTGGGCAAGAAATCCATTAAACGATCAGTAGCAATATCTGCTGTACATGGACAATGATCAGATATTTCAAAGGCTTTTATGTTATCTTTGGTCAATCTGGCTGCTGTTCTAATAATTATCAGTTGTTCTGCTTCTTCATCTCCGTCTTTTGGCTGATTGTAGTATTCTTGTAGTATGGTTGAAGCTGCCATTCTGAGTGTTACTACATTTCCTTTCAGATTTGTCAATATCACATTTTCGCCAAAGTTTTATTTCAGGTTTTGTTCCGTGTACTGAACAGCATATGGTTCTTGGTCTTACCTAGCTTCCTTCATATAATTATCCATTTTGTCCCTCAGGTCTATCACGCTTATTTGTTCATCTTCATTTTCTTCAAGGTATCGAGTCATTCCAGAAAATGCTTCTGCTTTTTATTCATCCTGTGGGCAACCTTTCTTGACCTTCTTATCTGTTTTTGTTGCAAAGATCTTTGGTATGCCCCTTCCTCTTCTGAAATTGATGCTGCATTGATTATGATATACAGCATCTGCAGCATGCAGTTCATTTGTGAAAGCGTCTTCCACGTACTGCTTCACTCCATTCATCATTGCTCTGATTGCAAATATCATCTATTGTATCTTGAAATGTATCTGTTCTGACAAGTATTACATCACAAGATCTGTTTTTATCATCAAATTTTGATGGTTGGCCACAAAAGAGACTATGCCTGCCAAAATCAAACTTTCCACATTCTAATCGTAGCCTTTTTCGAGATGTGGTAGGAATTGGATCTCGGTTAGCACTTGCAATAAACTTTTGGTTGACCCGGGTACGTCTACATTCAACATGGACATGCTGCCCTTCACTGACCCTGATGTCACTGGCTCTCTCTTCACTAGCTTTGTTAATTCCTTGACAGCCCTTTTCTCTGAGCTTAACAGAGTCTTTGTACATAGTGGTTGTTCACATATTATGCAAATGGATCCTTCCATGGATCAAAGGAATCATTAGACTAAAAAATAAAAAGATTTCCTATGTTTAACATATATGTAAAGTACAGGTGTCATATGCTGTATGGTGTACTGGTAAACTGTGTTGTGTTAAATGGATAACACTCGGTTCTTCCAGATAATGATGGTTTATTTTCCTCAAAACTGAAAACATTGGACTGACACTACTTTCCCACAGCCTCTGCTCCCAAAATTGCTACATTTTATACAATTTTACAGAGATTACCACACTCAGGGAGGGCATTGTATGCCCACACAAACACTAGCTCAATGTTATTCTTTGATTCTGAGCATTAAACATATTAAACTTGATATAATAACATATATTTCACAGGTACTTATGAACATAACAACCAAGTAAGTAGTGTTAAAAGTAAATTCTATCCTGCATAAAGCAAACCATTCGTGGAAAAAATGCAAAATTGAAGCTCTGTCTCTACCTGCCACTCACAGCCTGTCTGTCCTTAATTGACTGACACTATGCTGAATATGCCACTAGCCCCTCCCCTCCCCCCTTACTATTCAACTTAGTTTCATACTGAAAATCAATGACAGAGTTAATCAATATTGCTGGATATAATACATTATCCATACATTCAATGTTTGTACAGGATTAGACAGGTTATGATAAAAAGATTTTTAAAAACCTGTGGCCAAACATTATTAAAAAAGCTACATTCTATGCAAAAAAGTACGCCTACAAAATGTGAATATTTCTAATATTTCAACGATTTTCCTATACTTTTAGTATGTTAATTTGCGGATCATACCAAAACGCATTGTGCAAAAATCAGTTTTATTGCAATTTTGTTGACCTTGCAGAAGATTATTCCTGGACTAGTACAGGAAACACATCCACGACTCATTTATATCTCCTACAGGTAAACCTGGACCTGAATGCATACCCTGCCAGTGTCCACTGATAGTGGAACACATTATGGTTGAACGTATCAACTTTCATGCTGTAACACAAAAGGTTTATCATGGGATTTCTATTAAGGAAATTTATGATGATGCACAATCAGAGAAAATATTGATACTTTTGAGGGAATATGTTTATTTCACAACTTTTCACCATACATTTTAAGCATCTTATATTTGTTCCCTTTATAATTTGTTATATATATATATATATATATATATATATATATATATATATATATATATATATATATATATATATTATGCAGACTTTTAACATTTGAGCCGTTTACATTTTATCGCGTAGTACGTTAAGATTACATTCATTTGGAGAGATTTGTCTTCCTATCGCTCATGTGCAAGTTTTATATGTCTATAACTTTACTATTACCATATAGCCACTATTGGGCTAAATCTCATTAAACGTTAATACATGCACATATATTTGTTATACGTTCTTCAAAATAAACTAAATTAAAAATATTAATTATTTTCTAGCCAACCCGCACGGAAGTTTTTCGCCATTAATAGTCAGACATAATCGTAATTAAATGAAAGAATTTCTAGGCCATATTTACGATCGAGCAAAATGTGCTTCGTAACGTGAAAACAATATTTAGTTGAAAAGAATTAAAGTGTAACTTCAGTTATACTTGTTGTTAACATCCTAAGCTACACGGTTATGCAGAAAGAAACACAATCAATATGTTCACAGTCACACATTCACAGTCATGTGATCATCTGGAATGTGTTTCTGCCTAAATGTGCTATCTTTCTAGCGTACAGTTTAGAGATCGTCTCCAATGTGAGTTTGATCTAAATTTTCGTGTAGTGTAGTTTGTTTATCAGTCATTGACTATTACAATTTTAGATTATAGTCATTAATTCTATTTGATACATAATACTGTTCTGCTATTTTAGCATCTATCTCCCTTGTTCTATCTCTACTTGCACATATCGTCTATATTACGACACATGAATTGTAACTGTAGCTCCGTCAATGTATAGTTTTATCAGATTATCCATGTAAGTTGCAAGAACTTATAGTTTAACCTTATTTTATAATACAATTGAAAAATTAAATATGTATATGTTTACTGTTGGGTAGACCACACAAGAAAACGAATGTAGGAGTCCCAATAGATAATATTAAAACTGTGTATGTGTACTGCCACATAAAAACAAATAAACATCCGCAGAATTTGAACTTGTATTGTTATGAATGACGTTTATATACTTAACTTTTGTCTATGGTTGTAAGTTGATTCATTGTGTAGAGACTTACAATAAATAAAACTGAATAAGATCCCTGAAATTTACTTTTGTCGAATATAAAAATAATACCGTCAGTGTACCTTACAGTTTTTAAATGATTGCAATTAGTCCACTGGGGGAGAATAATATAACTATTTATTTCAATATCATGCGTTATAACCCCTGATCGTAACTTTCTCCATGTATCATTCATGATACCTTGTTCAGTAGTATTTGGCCTAGTAGATACAGGTAACCACACTATTTGTATGTCATGGAGATGTCGTAGTCATTCAACATGAAAGAAAATTGTCGCTTTCATAGGATATAGTTATGTCGTTCAGAAACATTATACTAATTTGTTAACTACTGCATTATTAGCATGTCCTTTTTACCCTCATGTCACACAACATAAAAACCTATTTGGTAGAATCAGTATGTCTGGACTTAGGTTTGGAATTGCTATTTATAATGTTTGCTCAGGTTGAATGCTATTTCTGTCGAACGTGTTACAATGGTGTGTTACATTGATGTTCTTGACAACTTAAGGTATCTAATACCTCAAAGTTTGTTTGTTCCACACCGATATCATAACCAATTCTCGATCCAAATTCTTTCGTACCTGTTTTTAGTGTTGCGCTCCAGCAGCAAGATTATTATATCAGCGATAGATACTTAGAGTTTCTAAGTCGTTTGTTTCACTTCGCTGTGGAAGTTATTTTGTTGCTGTTCCAAATGAGATTGTAAAAGGTCATAGTCTTCCAGAGATGTCCTTAATTTTTTATGTCACTTCTCTAATGCATCTATCTCTGAGTTTATCCTTTGGTATTTTTCCTGATATTTCTCTTACAGTTTGCACGATTTGTATAACATTCATTAAATATATGTTTGAACAAGTTCTCTACATATCAAATTCGTTCATACCCTTTTGCAAATCATGAATTTTGACAGTTTTCCTATTGCAACTTAATATATGTCCATGTCTTAATATATTTCAAATTATTTTCCTCTAAAGTGTTACGTATCTGAGTACCAATACTTTTATTTGCAAATTGATTAGTAGCAGCAACATACAATTTTACTGGATCACTTAAATAAGTTAAACGATAAGTATTTCAGTGTAAATGATGGTTTATTATTGCTTGACCTATAATTTTGTCAAATGTTTTTTCGTCAAATTATTTGAGTTCTATTTCACTAGGATATCTTAACTACATATCTGCCATTGTGCTAACCTATTTACTTAACGTAAATAATATATATTGCAGGCACTTTGTGAAAGTCTCAGCTTTAATATTAAGATTTAATATCTATATTGAACCCTATGTAATTTCTTATAATGGCTTTTGACTCTGCAGGAAAGCCAGTCGCCATGAAAAACGTTTGTAGAGACCCTAGCAAAGTAGTAGTAAGCAGTATAATGAGTGTTCATATCATTGATATGATCGAGGAAAATGTATAAACTTTTAGGTTTCAAAAAACCTACAAACTGCATCCGTTTTAACAGATATCTGTGTAGTTCTTTAACTATTTAATCCTGAGAATTTTAAGTTATACCAGGTTATGTACTCTCCTGTAATTATTTGAATGTTTGGACATATCTTTTAAATTGTATTGCAAACACTCAATTGCGCTACTATTTTGATTATCGTTATTTCCTGTCACACATTATTTGGCCATTTTGGTGTACATTTAAAGTTTTTGAAAACTTCGGGAATTTAAAACAGCTCTTGTTTTTCTTATGTTGTTGATGTAATGGTGCATATTGTTTTCCGATTCCTTGGAAACATTGTAATATCCAACCACAAAATATAGTGCATGTCATGATATCAATAGTTTATGATCCCTATTATTAACTGGATTAGTAGAATAGAGTTAGTCTTCAAGTTATCGCTCTTTCGTAATATAACTTTCCATTTCTATATATTAAGTAATTGCTTTACGCTTTACTTCCGTTTTGTTGTAAGACTCTGCTTCAAATTGTTTCCTTCATGTTAACAATTTTTTTTAAAAAATGCCTTTTTCAAATTTTCAGTGTCTTATTTCTTCGTGTTGGGCATATTCGTCCTGATTCCATATTTTATATTCTTGTATCTGTTATACTAGTTAAATAATAATTAAATTCATCGTGGCAAACTTCATTGTCACTTATTGAATTGTTTATGTTGTCATCAATACCGTATAACGTGTTATTTGGTTGCATTTTCATCATGTTTGAAAACTGTGCTGTATATCAATTTTTCCTTACAAACTTTTGCAACAATACTCAGTAACGATGCGCCAAATCCGGTGAAAGCCAGATGGTTAATCTATTATGCAGCTATTCCTGCAAGATCCTGATACAGCAGCTGCAATGCCCATCACACATAAAACAGTAGGAGTGCCAACTATACCTAGTTTAATATTGTATGCGTTACTTGATAATTCTTGCTAACACCTCTATATAGTGTTCGATTTCTTTAACCAAATTACTTTTATCCTCGTTAATTTTTTGCAACCTTAAACAAAGACCATTATTGGTTATTCGTTGCGTTTTCTCCGCAGTAATCATTTGTCTTCGTTATCTTTGGACAACTCTTTTGCTACGTGTTATCAGGTAGCCAGTTGTTAACTGGCAAAATTAAACTAGAATAATCATCTTAACATTTTCCTCAATATTTATGTTTGATGATGGACCAATTGTAAACCTCAACAGCATTTGAAAATAATTGTATAGGTTACAGTAAGAGTAGTGTTGCATGCTAAATTATGTTGACGACTGATCTTGCTTCACTAGACAGTTATTAGCTAAACAAGTCAAACCCTTTGACAATCTGAGTTTTAGTTTTCATTTGCTCATAGAGTGCTAACAATGTATACAATGTTATCCAGCAAAGGTCCATGTATTATTAGATAGTGGAATGTGAACTAAGTTAAAATGGAATACTATTCAATGGTGAACCTATTGGCACATGAAATAACTTATTCGTGCTATTGAAGACTGTGAGCAGATTTCAGTGTTGCATGGTAAAGAGAATTAATGCTGTTTCTGTTTCACTCAACATTTATTACAGTGAAATGTAACGCTGCTTTTTAATCTTCCTCGCAACAATTCTGGAAATGGATTTATGTGTTCTTTTGTTATAATAACTACTTTCAAAAGTTATTCATGCGGCATTAAAAAGTAAGGCTTAAAAATGTTACCAGCTGTGCTATTGGTATATATCAACACCAGAACTAAAGCAACAATATTACCCCCTCTCATGTAATACAGGGATTTCCTTGAAATAGCTTTTTTCATTTTCCGTTGGTATTAATTTTTCTTGTTCTGCTTTGAGTTTTTCAGCTTTTGTTCTGTTGATTTGTTTAAAATTTTAATCCAAGTTGTCTTCAAAATTCAAACTCTTCGTGGATCTTTTTTAAGTTACTTTTCAGCATGTTTCTTACCTATTTGTCACCTATTATTCCACTTTGATCACCTTTCATTTACATCGAGCATGATTTTAGGCTAGTTCAAAATTAATCAATATCATATTTTTTAAATTTTAAATTGCTGTTCTATCCAATATGTAATCTCTCAGTTATTTATCGCTTTGGTCGGTTGTATATATAGAGACAAATCTTTGAACTAATTTATGTGTGAATTTTAATAGCAATGAGGTGGTGTGGCTTTGAAAATAAATACCAAATTTGTAGTTTGATTTTTGTATTACATTATAGTTTGATGGCTTTAAATATTTAGTTAATGGTCATGGTGGTTTAGAAAAAAATAATTATATGGTTTAGAACCTATAAAAACATTATAAATGTATTAAACTTCGAAGCACACGCATTGGTCATTATTTGGCGAAAAATAGCACAATAAATTTAGGATTTTTTAAAAGAATTTTGATATGTTCTTCAGGAGATGTCTTCTATACTACTCAAAAATAATTACAGACATAAGAAAATATATTAAAACAGTCAAACCCTTACGAAACTGGTACTACTGGGACAATAAAGGTGGCTAGAATGCAGGGTTTGTATCTAAATAGAGTAATGGTATAAGTAATAAAAAATATATGTACATCTGGAATATATATCGACATATATGCTCAAATATATTAATGCATGTATACATATTACTACATAAGTTACTTCTGATGTAGTGGCAATTAGAGATAAATTAGTATTCAGTTTAGAAGATTTTACTATACTCATTTGGTATCAAAAGTTTCCCCGTGTATAATTCGTGTGTGCATAATACTTTTCTGATAGAATGTAGAGCCTCAATTATTTCTTAGAATGAGCCATATTAGGTAATTCGTTATTAAATCATCTACATGTATAAATCGATCAGATCATCAGCATTTCTAAAATATTGGACGTAACATAAATTATGTATGTCATTCACAGAAAAGTTGCACCAATGACTGCACTCGCTCTTTGTCCATTCCATAAGTCTAGTCTAGATCGGTTCTGTTTGTGGACACTACGATAAGAGATGAAAAATGTTTAATACATGTTTGCAAACAGACAAAATTATTTGAATTCTTTTTCCAATTATATTGAGAACTTTTGTATTGTAAAAATTCTCTGAAAAAAAAAATGCGTTTGCAACTATATAAATCTAATATTTCTGATTACCATGTGAGGCAAGAAAAAGGAAAACTTCTTCTATTTAGTCTGATTTAAATTATCAAATTATGTATATTACCTCACATTGAGGTTGGATATTGATTATTGGAAATAACTCTTTTGTAAAGTCTTTTACAAACCATCTAATCCCTTATTATAAGTAAAATTGATTGGTGTATAATTCGATATTGTATATTAGAATCAATATTGACATATTATTTGCTTTTGCAGATTTTGATGGCATTTATAAGCCCATGTGTAAAGACTCTATATTTCGTAAATGTATCTAGCCTATTTCTCTACTGATATCCGAAACCTGTAAATCTAGTTTATTGTTCCGCAATGCGACAAGTCTACTTTTTAATCGAGAATGCACGTGCAATACCAGTAGGTAGTATACGGCGGTGGTCCCTTTTTAGGCGTTAGTTTCAGGCAGAGTGAATTACTATTAGGACGTGTGTAATACAAGCTCTTTATAGGGCTATGGAGGACAATCGAATTGGTCATAGCAGGACGATTGTCAGCAAACATCCAGGTCCCATGTGCAGAGGAGTGCGAACACACGGATGTCGGTTCGTTGTATGACTTCATTGTCTAAAAATGAGATTTTGCATGTGCGAAACTTGTATGCGCCAATGTGAGACTCGTACGTCCAACTATAATACGCATTTGTATGTAGACATTTATAAGTAATAAAACGTTTCGTTGCCTAGAGGTAAATAAGACAGAAAGCACAGCCGATCATGCCTATGTATTTCACTTCAAAATTACTATCTGGTGAGTTATATTTTTCTAATTTTTCTCGCTGGCATTTGTGTTTCTTTTGATGGATAATTCACGTTTCCAAGTCTTTGAACATTTATTCTTATAAATATATTTAATTATATCTACAGGTTTGATATCAATACGTTTTGATTTTGTTTCAAGCTTGAAATAATTTGTTGGATTTACATGCTTGAATGGTTTTCTCGTTCACAAATATCTGATTGACGTAAGTGTTTCATTAACAAGACTAAGAATTCTCGTAAGTGAATTATATTTATCAGTCGTCCATCTTTTCAGGACAGTAATAATCTCCTGCATTCCCGTCTGAGTATTCACCAGTTATTGGAGTCGTGTCTCCTCTACATAATGCTGCGTTGAATCAATAACGCAAGTTTTGTTCCCATGGATTATAATGGATAGCTGCATTAGAAATTGCTGACACTTTTCCTGATTATTGGAGATGGATACTCAGTACGAATATTTATTGAACGTATTGAATATTTGTATAGAGTTTGTGAAAATCCTCATCCATACTATTCCTTCTTTACTCTTTATTTCTATCTTTTAAATTTTGTGACATGAAATTGCAAAATTATGTTTCTTGTTTTCCTTTCCTTGATTCATGCAGTAACACACATAGAGGTATCATAGTAAATTTGCGTTTATTCAGTTCGTATGGTAGTACCATGAATTGCAAAGACATCTCCATGGAACACAAAATTATTACGAAAATTGACAAAACAGATACAGGACAAATCTTCATTTACAAATGCGTTTATATAACAAACACATATTCATTCATTCGAATCTTTGTAAATTGTAATATAACCTCCCATTAAACAATAGTAATGTTAGAATTCATCCTTATTTGTGTTTGAAGGAATTCTTCTTTGTGTTTAACAGTAAACCTTTACACAATTTTGTATATGCTGAAAAATAACAAAGAGTACTGAGTATTTATTAACTTTTTTGGGAAATATATTCAAAATCCGAAACCTTTTCCATCTTTCAGAAAACGTGAATAAAATGTTATTGTTTCCATTTGGTCTCAGAGTGAATTATTGTTCTGATCGACATTACCGTTAAGGGATCCACGGACACATTGATATGAACCATTTTAAGGTCACTCTCATGATAATCTTTTAATTTTGTCTCTCGAGTAACCCTAACCATATTAAAAAGAGATTCTTGCTCTTGGAGTACATTGTGAGGGTGATTTGATAAACTCAGTAATAGATGGGTAAGTTATGATAGTATCAAACTCTTAACGATTGTAATTGTTTCAAAAAGGTGTGAGTGATCTTTTTCGCAGAGGTAAATGTTTAATTTCTCTAATGTTGATATCATAATTTAATTCAATTGTATTGTTTAGCCCTGTAAACAAAATTGCGTCTCTAGATAAATAATGTCAAAATAATCGAATGTTAAATACTATTCTGAGCAATATGAAATATTATCGTTGATCATTATTAGTAATAGCTAGAAGAACATACTCTCTTATATTTACAATACATGGTTATGCCACTTTTTAAGCGTCCGTACGTAAAGAAGTGGGTCTTCAAGTCTTCATGTACTATTTTGTTTTATCCTTTTTGGAAGATAAGTGATATTTTAATAGTTTTTAATTATAACTCCCCAACATTATATGCAAATATAACTACTCTGCATAATGTAGATCAAAATCTCTCCAAAAAAAGTTAGAAAAGTCAAGCCAACTCATATGTACACCCATCTGATCATACACTATGTTTTTTGCCTTTTTTCTTGTCATGCAGTTGCTTCAGATGCAGATGTATGATCAATCAATGATTCGTTTTATGCATTGTCTAGTTTAGGGATATCACTGTAACCGAGGAGAGACAAGATTAGCTGTATTCACTAGATGATAAAAATATAGCTTCTGATATAATTTTGTTTCTCCCGACATTTTAGCCTGATTGTTGTTATATATTCCGTCCGATTTTGGTAAATTAGGCATCAAGTTACATAAATATTTTGATACCCATTCTCTTTCTTGAATTCATTTTGCTCTTGATCTTTTTCTCACAACGTTCATTTTCTCGAATTCTTTCGTCTTGCTCTCTAAAATGTGTAAGTCATTAGTGTCCTTAATTTGATGACAATAATGAATTTGACTGAAATGCTCGGCCCAAATGAAATTGTAATTTCAAAGGACAAGTAAGAAATGCCCACTTCCCAATTTTTAACAGTATCATTTCAAATAAATGTTCGTTATTAGAAAAAACAATCTCAGAGGTTAGAATTTACCTTTTAAAATATTTCGTAGAAATATTTTGATTCACATTAGCTTTTCAGAAACAAGATCAACTTCACAAGTGACAGTGCTAGAAATAAACCTCCATAAACATTAATATTCACAATCGTGACTGATAGTATACTGAGCACCAAGGAGGTACAAACACGCTGACAGAAATATTTCCTTCATTTCGCCAAATAAGCGTAATCGAATGAGTCATTTTATTTTAAAAATGAAACCGTTTAGAATGCAAAATTATACATTCTCGCAATCTAATTGATTGGCGGCACACTTGTGTGTCAAAAACAAGTTAATCTGATAGTAATGCTCTATTATACTGTTTCGATGAGTCTAAAGTAACCTTTATGGAGGCAATTATGTCATTAATGTATGGTTCTGAAAGTAGTAAATGTTGCCAACAACGTTAAGTTTAAGAAAGTAGTTTTGTTCTGTTTACTAATACCACAAAACTTCTCGTGATATGGTCACTAGTTTAGTACAATCCTATCTTAAGGCAAGAAAACGATTGTACTTATATCATTGACGTCTAGCCTGTCACATTGACAACACACGGGTTTCACTTATTCTGGCGGTGGGGATCATGGTCAGCAATTTTTCAAATTCTAGTTAACATTATCTATACTGTGATCAGTCTAAACCTTGAAACAGATGTGGGGTATATAATTATTTATCACTGGAGTAGGAGAATATATATATATATATATACATATATATATATATATATATATATATATATATATATATATATATATATATATACATATATACATATATATATATATATATATATATATAATTGTACTCCAGGATGACATCAGCGCCATAAAACTTATCTTTGTTGACGCAGAAAGGATGGGTGGAAAAAGTATAAAGTTGACCAAACTTTGAAATATGACAGATTTTCATCAAATAATTATTTAGCTATATACCCTTGCAACGTACAATAAAAAAATAAATGCATTTGACAGTCGACACGGCACAACGAATGACAAAAGTATACACGTGTCATGTAATAGGTATACAACAGAATGAATGGGGACTGCTGAAAACTTATCACAATATCAAAAGACTCGAATATAACAGACTTTCTTTAGAAAGATTGTTAAATTGTGTGCCCTTATAACGTAGAATCAGCATAGAATATTCCAGCTAACAGATACTATGTAACAAGGGATGCTAAAATATATGTCGTTGGTCAATGATAAAGAGATGGGTAAAACTATGATTATTTGAACAGCATCAAATGTGACAGACTGTCATCAACGATAGCTTCAGAAAGGATCTTTGACTTTTAAATCATATTTTATGGCTTGTTCAGTTTTTTCTGCAAGTAATTGTCAGTATCATCCTCCATTCTAGTAGCTGGTACTTTTTATTTAGGACCGAGGGTTCGTGGGTTAGAGTTATGCCTGGTTTTTAGTTGTTATACCATTTAGTAAAGTTCGTACATCTAGGAAACTAGCCTACATGGATTAATTCGAACTAGCTGCAAAACGATACACTAGAATCAGTGGTTGGTAGAGTGTAAACTCATTTTCTTTAGACCATGACAATCGAAATATACTCCAGCTAGTTAGTTCAGTTTAATACTAAAAGTTAGTGATTTTTATGTTTTTTCACCCGTAGGTGTATAATGTTTTTTAGCAAGTATCATTCGTCATTACTTAAGAATCACATATTTGAAAATATGTATTCAGTAATACCTACCACTTCTTTGCTTTCAGACCAAACTATTTCTTTTTTGGAAAACGAAACTGACCGGTTTAATATAAGCATGTATTCAGCAACACTAACTTCTTTGTTTCCAGCTGAAACTGTTTCTATATTAGAAAAACATAACAGACTGGTTTATTATAGGCATGTATTTAGCAACGTGTACTTCTTCCTTGATTTCAGCTCAAACAGTTTCTATATTTGAAAACAAAACAGACTGGTATACTGCCTTCCAGACCTGTAGTATGTTCATTGGAAGATTACCAAGTGTAAACGTTTCTAATAAGCATTTAGAACTGCAGGATCTCAATGATACTAAGAATATTTCCTCTCCTTTCTGGATTGCGGCAACATATGACTTCTTGGATGTTAACGTTTTGGAGCCACGTTATGGTAGGTTAATGTTTTCTCGATGGCTGAATTTATCACTCATAAATATTTTTTTTATCAACATATATATATAATAAAACCCTAATCTAGACTGTATTAGTCTACAACTATCTCAACAATGGCGAAAGAGCAGATCAGTGGAAGCTACTCTGTATATGCTAATTCAAAAATGAATAAATGGAATCGAAATTAAAGTCGAGAACGAGCGTTAAGGAAAAGACTCATTTTGCAAAACGGTGCCTGATGGACGTATAGTTGCTATAGAATTTCCAGGCCGAACCATAGTTGTGGTCAATAGCGCCAAAAACGCCAACCTGATTCATTCGTCCAAAAAACATAAGCCTCTGAGAGATCACAATAATCGACAAATCACCAGGAATCAGATGGCGCAGGATTAACATTAGGAGCTCATCACTTCGAGTGGAAACAAATACAGTAGTGTTTAGACTGAGGTAGAGAAGCTGGTTTAAAAATCATAAATTAAATTTATCCCTTTGAATTAACAGCTTGAATCGGTATACTTATTTTAGAATAACTGAAAACTCGGGCATTTGCCATGCGATAAATATAATTTATATGTGTGCTCGTTTTAAATAAAATTTCTGAAAATAGCTACAAAGAATTGACTATATTATTCATATCGGTTCATCTATGTCTTATTAAACGAGAACTTATTAGAGTCCTATATCTGTTAAATGGTTTAGCTGACTGAATAGAGTAGAAAATATTCATTTTTGCTTAAACAACTCTTATGCACGTGTCTTAAGTATGTTTTGAGATGTAATAGCTTCTTTTTCAACTTTTCTAGGATACTTGTACCCATATAACTGCTGCGAAACAATTGCAATCGTTTCTGGAGAGCAACAGGTCGTATGTGGAGATTGCTCAGTTTACAGCAAATTTGTCTGTATTACATGTAAGTAATAATTTGGTTTGAAAAAGTGCTAATATTTGTTTGATGGTTTCTTTCTTTTAGAAAATATTTTATTGTCCTATTATGCAACATTTTGAGACTCGACACGGGTTAACTAACTCATCCTGGTCCCTTCCCAAAACATAAAAAATGCTCCAAAGATGACATACAAATCTTTAAAATCATCAGCGTATAAGAAAACTAGGTCAAAATTATATGTATTAAATGCATAGAGAATTTCAATGTAAACAAAAGAAACACATGCGTGTATAATTACGTAAGTTAACAATTCCTTAATGAGAGAGAGGGAGGGAGAAACCACTTACTGTATTGATGGTGATGTATTTACAGTACGATAAGACCAATTATTATTATTTTTTGATGTTTTATCTTGATGCATTAATGTATTAACATACATAAAGAGACATCATTATTACAGACAACTGGTAAGGTTAGTGACCTGAATTGATACCGTGTACATTTCTTGATTTAGTCTTGGAACAAATTGATGAGGTTTTGAGGTGGAAGGTACTCACATCCCTTTGTGTACCAGTGATTAAGCCTTCTTCTTATATTGATAATTAATATGTGTACCTATACAGCGTAGCTCTGATAGTCTATGGGAAAGACATTACACTAGTAGTGTCCTACGTCTGTAGTTTAGAAAGGAGTGGTTTAACATCCAGAGAGATTCTGTCTCATTTTCATTTTTAAAACTTGGAATGAGACGTTTCACTAATCTCAGAGAAGACTTCATTTCCACAGAAAATATTCTCCGTCAGCGGTACCTTGAATTAGTTCGCAGTTTCAATGATGATGAGGTAACGAATTTTAACCGAGTTACAAGTCGATGCTCATAAACAATATGATGAAACGCAAGACGAGACAAGAAGACAAAACAGGCTGAACAGAAACAAAGGCCAGTATCAGCCTCAAGCTGCAGCTACAAATCCAACTGTTTCATCCGAGTCCATAGCTGATGATATTAACATCTTGCAAGAAAGATATGAGAGCATACATTCTGATTCACTCGGGTCGGAATCTAGCTTGTTTGAATCTCAGCAAGTAAACAAGTGAGAACGCAGGTAACTGAACTAATACTGTCTCAAAACTCAACCTAAGTAAGTGTCTCTGCAAACATAAATGATAATAGTCTGAATGAACAGAACTGAAAAAGAAATTATCATCAAATATTAAACAAAAGAAACAAGGGTAAACAAGTAAAGCGGACTGTTAACTGTAAATACACTGACATGGAAAATACAAATTCAGGAATGATACAATGCAACGCTTGCATGGTCTGGTTCCATGACGATTGCATGGAGATCGAAAGTGAAGACCAAATTACGTCCTGTCACGCACAATGAACGCTCAAGATCAAGTCATGAGAGTCAAGAGCAAAACATGACTAAATAGTGTGAATATTGCGAATCCTTTAGCCATGATTCACCTATATGTTGGTATCTCGTCTTTGTCAATGCTCGACGTGGATCACGAAACCAGCAACTACCTTCCTCAGTTTCTTATTACCGATTATTCCTACATGTCCCGTAAGGAATTATCTGGGGCTAACCTGATATTTAATCTCCGGAAACAGTTTGATATCTTAACCAATATTATTTATAAATGCAACTTTCTGAACTGCAAATGTCAGGAAGGGAACCCTTTCTTTAAAGATGCATACTTAAATACTGCTGACGACCAAATCACTCATTCAAGGTAGATTGCCAGTATTACCGAGCATCTTTATGGACACTGTCTATCCCAAGTCAGTCTTGATCATGAAACCAGTCAGTCTGATTTTAGTTCTACAATACTTTTTTTTAAAGAACAGGGTTTACATATAGTAAATCTCAATATTCGGCACCTAAACCCTGAACTCAAAACAAGATGAATTGAAGCATACTGTATTCAATAACCATCAGATTGACATTATATATATATATATATATATATATATATATATATATATATATATATATATATATACATGTATATTAAATATAAAAAAACAATGGACACAGAGTCATTAGAGTTGGAAACGATTTGGATTGAACCATCCTACTGTGCTCACTCTAGTCCTCCTAATTCGCTATCGTTTTGGTTTGAGAGATTTAAAAATGAATTATCTTACTGCTTCTAACTTTAGCTGAGTACTTTTGTTAATAGGTGATCTCAGTACTGATTTGATGAATGACCGGCAAAGAAAATTGAGTGATATTCTACAAATATATAATCTCACTCAAATGATACCGTCCCCTACTCGAATCACTGATAAGTCGATGACTTTAATCGATCACATTTATTCTTCGCACCCTAAATTTATAGTCGAGAGATTCATCCCAATATATTCTATTAGTGACCACTATCCCATCTGTGCCACAAGAAACAAGTTCTGGGAACCATTCATTCGAGAAGGCCCATACTACTATAAAGTACCAATGTGCTCTAAGTAATTGTAAACCTAATTTTATAAATCCAGATCTTGATGTACAACTTTTTCTTGCAGTGCTAAATCGACTGCTCCAATTATATGGTAAAAGAGTCACGAGAATAATGGAACCTGACTGGTTAAACTCTGATATAAGGGAAGGCAAAAAAAACTGCGTGATTAGTGTCACAAACAGAGCGACAAAATAAAATTACAAACAACAAAGACATTTAGCAAACATTTAATCGCTAAAGTTAAAAAGGATCATTTTTAAAGATTAATTGGGAATAAAAATGACTGAAAATGCAGAAACATTTACCTAAATTTAATTCAAGATCAAAACATCATAATTTCCCTTCAGAATAAAAAACAGGTAGTACAGAGCCATTAGATATTACAAACGACCTAAATACCTCTCTACATAACTTCAATACTTGGAGAACATTCTTCCATATCACAAGATTTTTCATTCCTAATCGATTTTGCAGAATCAAAAGTCCCATCTCGTATATCATTCCAGATCTCTTGCATATGTGTTCAAGGTGTTATTGATATTTTAGAGAAACTTGATAAAACCAAGACATCAGGACTAGATGAAATCTCACCAAAATACTCAAACTATCAGCTCAAGTAGCTGCCCCTTTAAGTGCTAGCTTGAAAAATACAAATATTGCTACAGGAATCTATCCAGCTAAACAAACATTAGCCAAAAGCATTCCCAGTCTGTAAACAAGGTAATAGATCGTCAGCAAACAATTTTCGACAAATATCAATTTTACCAACCTTATCTAGAAATTTTCAAAAGCACACCGTCCTTCATCTTCGCCAATTTTTAAAGATATATAATCTTCTACATAACTCGCAATCAGTCTTCAGACAAAAAAAAATCTGTCAAACTGCCCTCATAAAGTTTGTTGATACATGGCTAGCAGCTTTAGGTGACGGAAAAAGCGTTTTATTTAATAGATCATGAAATATTGATGAAGAAAAAATCAAGGCGTACAAAATCAGTGATACTAATTCCAGCTTCCAATATCCATTCATACAATTTACGGTCTATTTGGAACTATAATCTTCATTTGCTTAAATTAAACACAACTCTGTACAAAACATAGTTTTAAATATTCCGCAGCAATGTTGTGGAATATCATTCCCAATGATATTAGACAAACACCAACGCTCTCTTCGTTTAAGAACAAATTTCTCCATTTTGATTATGGCATAGCTCAAACAAATTGAGATACCTGACTTGGATATCCCACTACTTTCCCATCTCCCAACATACATGTATATCTTATGTACGTTGTAATCTAATGTGTGTATGTATGTGTGTATGTATATTTAACGATTACATGTGAATGTGCCAGACAATGTAGAATGTAAGAGTTTTATTTGTACATATACGTTGCATTTAAAGTTTTAATGTTCTATTATTTGAGGACTTCATGTAAAATTGATTGATTCAGGCTCAAATATATTATCCTCGGAAAGTAATGTTATTATTATTATTATTATTATTATTATTATTATTATAGAGAGAAAATGAGAGAGGGGAAGATATTTCCCTGGTTACAGAACCTATTGTCGATTTCGATTATGTGATACATTTAGTGCCAGAATATAACTGTAAATACTTCAAACGTTGATGTAGTTATGAACATATTTTTTCGTTACATAGTTTGACGTTACCGTTGATTAATAGCGTTACATAAGGAGTGGTTTGAAAGACACAATAAAAGACCAGGGCCTTCGATTATTAAATAAGGGGCAACATAAACAATAGTTTTCAATATTCACATGGTCACGTCTGAGAATTAACTATGTAAACCCTGCAAAGGTCGGATTTTGAGAGGGCTATATAAATGTCTAAGTTTAGTGTCTGTGATATTACGATGATGTTTGCGAATAACAAAATACGGTGATGGCCTGGAGTTGGATTAGATAAACATTTCTTTTAGATAGATTGGAAGCATCTTTAGAGAGACAGACAGACAGACAAAGAACAATCGTAGATGGAGACAAACACATCTGAATATTCTGAAATCTGGATTGGTCTGATGCTGTGAGAATTGTGTAGTCGATAATTATAAGCTCAATATCTGATTTATTATCGCTTAGTTATGTACTTGATAATTGATAATTGGATACAGTATCCACACTCTGTACTCTTTCATATCGTTACTTCAGTTTTCCAACCTATTTCCGCAGAAAGAGAATATCTGGAACTGTGAATGGGATGACCTGTAACGACTAGCACAACATGCATTTGAATATTTTGTTCAATACGTTCAGCATATCTTTTTGAGGAAGACTTCACAAGTACATTCCAAAACTGGACTTATCAATAGTACATATAGTTCACCAAGCGTTATCATATTAAATTCTTTTTTATTTGCCTCACGCAACGTAGACAAATATTCGGTCTGAATAAACTTACTAATATAATTCGCCCATTTGGCACCCTAAGATAATATTAGTCCTTGGTGTCTATGACTTTTAACAGGAAGCGAATTCATATTATCAAAATAGAATTTCAGAAAGGAAAAGAAAATTGCCTAGTTGTAATGAATACAATGTTAATTTCAGAAGGAATAAAGTATCATGCCAGTCTTTTGCCCCTAGATTAAGTTTTTTCAAGATAATTGTTTATAATAATTTGTACTTGTAAAGGATCTGACAACTAAATTCCAAGAAAAGTTTCATCCGCAAGAGAGTTATCATCCTTAAAGGTGATTAAGTTGATATTTGATCTATCGCTTGTTAATGTGTTATATCTGATGCACACGATCAGCCTCAACATGTGAATAAATGCAGAAATATAAGAACGGACGTTTGAAGAAACTGAAATAGAGGTATGTATGTATGTATGTAAGCACATTATGCTGGACACCATTCATTTATTTGGTATGTTGGAGCACACCAATTACCTGAATGTTAAAAAATAAATCTTTCTAACTGATACGTTAGAAAATGTTAATTTCAATTTTATCTGATGACAAGCAATCAGTTTTAGCTCTGTAAACTATTGTACTTGAACATTCGCTTTGTGCACGACTTCCCAAAACTTTTGGTTGCGTCCTAATTTTCATAATTTTGTCCTGAAAGCAAATGACGAGATTTATATCAATCCGAATGATCCGATCGTTACCGTAGCTGACTGGCATGGTGCATTTCAAGAGTGTAAAAAAAGGAATATAAATCTTCCCAAAAGAGATAATGCACGGCTTCTGGAAAAAGTACGAGCTACTATGGAAGTACCTTACTGGTTGGACGGCATAAGACAGATTAACCTCACACCAGATATAGGTATGCCAACTGATTGTCATATTGTATCTTACGTTTGGTTATATATGTTCTTCATGATGAATATTCACGAGTTTTCTCTGAATCCCATTAGTTATGGAAACTTGGAAATATTTTTCTTCAAGAAGTATATTTGTTTAATGAGAAGGAAACATATTGATTATATGAGCAGCTGATATACAAAATGCAATTATCAAGACTCTAAGCATGATATATTGTAATTTCTTGATTGTAATGAGAATATTCGGAGTAAATTGGTTCGTTTTGGAGGTTTATTAAAAGTACCAGACATCTTTTGTAGAGTGGCATGGTTTATAGATCTTGCCTGGTATGCTTGTTGTCAAAATAAAGCATCGTCGTAAATTGACTGGAATTATTCACTCCTTAGGCATCCAAAACAGAACCTGCTTGCACAGTTTTGTCGGAAGTATTCATCAAGGGAACTGTTATGACACCTCGATGACTACTGTTTGTATATTTGGTAAGTTTGTTAATTTGTAACTTAACAGCACTAACGTCACATCGTGTCTAATTTATATAAGGTTGCATTTGTTTCATTTATACGTTTTGAAAGGGCCGAACCTAAAATGAGTAAACATCAATACAGTATTCAGCTTCAGATTCATAAACGGCATATGATTTCGACTCAACACGGCTGTGCTGATGTTCTTTTGAAAGAAAATGTTTAGTTCCAAGCAGCATTCTAATAGTTTTTACTTGAATTATGCTTTTGTTTTCAGAGTATATCTTGTTATATCTTAAAACAAATTCTTAAATAACTTTGTACAATTTAATTTGGTGACAATTTCTGAAGGGGATATAATCTAAACCTAACCTGAAGCAATATATTGTATCCAGTGACTTCAAACGTATAGACATTGGTTGGGTTTTTTAACTTTATGTTTGCTAATGGATGAGAATAAATTTGTTACATGTATCACGCTCAGAGATTACTTTATGCAGGTAGAATCAAATGTTGATTCCATAATTTAACTTCATTCACTATATTTGATAATTTAGCAAGTAACTAAAGTCAAAAGTACTTAAGATTAATTTTTTGTTTTCATTTTAATTTTTAAATAGATGCTATTTTTCATATTGAAGCTAAAACTTTCATGAATGGGATACACAAAATTGATAAGAAAACATTTTTTGCACAAAATTTAAACTAGCAAAATGGATTACTTTCTTAATTACAGAAACAAACATAAGCACCAGTAAACCCACAAAATCGATGCAATCCCAAACGATTACAAATGGAACAATTCCAACGTCGCCTACCATACAGGCAAGTTTTCAAAATTCAACAAATATGGCCGCTGGCGAGGAGAGAGTGATGGGTACGCATTGTTTCAAAACTAAAGACACACTTTCAATATAGTTTTCCATCTTCAAGATTACGATCAGGCATGAGAACTTGTATATCACATGTATACACACTTCTTTAATCTTTTACAATTCTTTGGACAGGAAAGAAATGTTCAATCCTAATTTTATTTACCAATCAAAAAGCTTCTTGATCATCCTAAGGCTTAGATACTGGCCGTACAATTCTCTTCCAAATTTAATTTTTAAATATTGATATAAGCACACATGAAATCTGCATGATTGCCCCTCAAGGGTACACCATCAGTGACATGACTAGACTTCATCAGCAGCATCCAATAATTATTGTACCGTCTATTTAAGTAGTTTCAATTCATTTGCCACAATATATCAAATGAAATTTATGTGCAATTTTGCTGTACCTTCTATGAATATGAAAGAAAGAAATTTAAATGTCGTACTTGTGTACAAAACAGGAATAACATCCTCTGCAGTTTCAAAGAAAGAGGACTTCACAATAGATATGACTACATCGAGAGAAGTACACACTAAGGATACCGACACGGCAGAGTACTCCACTACGAACCAACAAGCCATTACTTTATCAACGAATCTTTTGCACACTTCATATTCCAACATGCTCAATTCTTCAAGTAAATCAGTAGAGAAAACCTTGGAAATGCCAGCAAAAGGTTGGATAAAGACTTTTATATATTTCTTAACATACCATAATAACAATTCTAGTAGACTAAGTACTAACCTGTTCCTGCACATTTCATTGTGGAAATTCAGTCAGCCAATCATTAGTTCATCCATCGATTCTCTTATCGCTTTAGCCATCCATTGAGCCACGAATCCACACAAAAGAAAAATTCTGAACATTTAAGTAATTAATCAATCAGTTCAACTAACAATTAATTAATTAATTATTAAACCTATATATATGTATGTGTGTATATTTGTATAAACTTAAAATGTATACATTCGTGAGTACATGTCTATATATATATATATATATATATATATATATATATATATATATATATATATATATATATATATATATATATATATATATATATATAGTTACGACCCTATGGCCTAAAAATATATAACAGAAAGAAAGTGAAACCAAAAATGTAAGTAAAATGAGCAAGCAATTTATTTCCAGACAAATAAAGTGGAAATTCAAAAGACACTTATAATTTGTGAGTTAAATTCCAAATAATCCTAAATGTTCTAATCACAAATCCAAAAAAATAAAATGTTCCGAATGAATTCCAAAAGCCTTGAATGTCCTGATGTACCACAAAGATGTAATCCAGAATGTATTTGAATGAGTTCACATAATCCAAAAATACTGTATTAATCCAAAAAGGAGTGAGCACTTTTTTTATTTTCAATGAATATTGTAAATAAATAATTTCTCTCAAATTATATCTGATTTCAACAACACAACTAAAATAGGTTCCTTACATACTGATCTTTTAGAATCGAAATTCTAGAATAGGAATGAATTTGTTTACCAAAATCGGTATATAAATACACATGCCTACATGACCTATGTCACATCGCAATATGAGTAATTCTAATGGGAAAAATACTGACCTACCTGACAATTCTCACATCAGATTTTGAGTAATTTTTATGGACAATTAATTTCTGTACCATACTTTTGTCACAACTAGACATGTGAATACCAGTTCATCTGCTAACAAAACCGGCCTTAAACTCAAATGTTATGTAAACATGTTGTTTACAAAATGACCATAATCTGACTAAAGTACAACTTACAATCATGGACACATTATAAATTCAATATACATAACACACACATATATATCATAATTTTTGCTGTTTTGGGTTAGTTTTTACTTCTTTCATTGTCAGACGTTTTATATGTTATGCAGAAATATGGCCCATTATTGAAGGTGCGCTAGGCGGATTTGTCGTAATTATTATCGCAGTCATCGTGATCATCATCTTATTAAGAAGACGCAGGTAAGATAACATTCTTTGTGTTGCAAATCATCTGCGAAAAGAATTGCCCTATGCCAATTAATAACTGCTAGATGAATATAGTTTTCAGTAATTATGTACAAGACTCATTACTTTAAATAATGCAATTAGGCTGTATTTTCTCGTAAAATTAATTTCAAGATAATATGTTCAATGTGTTCTGTGTAGCTCATAACTATGTAACATGTCTCAAACCCAAAATCCACCTAGATCGTACAGGTGAATGTATTTCGTTTTGGGGAACTAAAAATAGCACTGGTTTTATTAATTGACGCAAACGTTTTGGAAATGAAACTCACTTTACACAGGTTTTATCTTGCACTATCTTTAGTTTATCTTCCATTGGATTGTATACACTTTATAATGGAGGAGGGTCAGGCATGGAGCTCACAATCCCTGCTACAGAAACGACAATTAGGGAAAATGAAAATGAAACCGGTGATTGGCTCCATGATGTCTCCATACCGACAACGGACCTCCCGACACCAAAATCTAGCATCAGAGTTGGATGATGTAATGTCAGCACACTTTACTAGATTGGAAAGCTTGCACAGACTATGAAGGAAATGCACAACAGCAAAGTGTGCCTCCTTGGAGACATCATTATCTGGTCAGGAAGAGACGACGACAACCATCAAAGCGGAGTGGCACTTATTGTCAAGAAAAAGAAAGCCAGCAGTCCTCTTCAATGGAAACCAATAAGTGAGAAACTGCTGTATGTAAGACTAAACTCCAAGTTCACCAAACACTCTATTGTGGTCATATATGCCCCACAGAAGACAACTTCTATTAGAGCCTTCAGTCAGATATAAAAACCATCCAATTGCATGATGTCCTTCTGCTTATTGGAGACTTCAACGCCAAGGTAGGATTCAAAAATAAGAACAGGGAGAGGATCATGGAAAAACATGGAATGGGCAGTATGAATGACAATGGAGAGAAGCTTTGTGACTTCTGTGAGGATAATAACTAGGTCATAGGCGGCACTCTTTGCACACAAAGACATTCACAATCTGACCTCGAGATTACCAGATGGGAAGACACAGAGTCAGATTGACCACATCATCATCAATGGAAAATAGAGAAGGTCTCTGCAGAGTGTGGTGGTGATGAGACACGCTGATGTTGGCAGCGACTACAGTCTCTTGGTTGCAAAGATCGCATTTAAAATGAGGAAAACCCGGATAGAAGACCTCCAAAAACGTTTCGATGTCTCCAAACTCCAAGACTCCAAGATCAAGTCGGAGTTCAATATAGCCAACAAAAACAGATTCAGCACTCTCCAAGATGAGACAGAGCACACAATATACAACTTTAAGAAGGCAATGGAAGATGCAGGGAAAATGGTGCTTGGCTACAGAAAGAGCACGAAGTGAGAATGGATCTCAGAAACAACTTGGATAAAGATTAAGGAACATAAAGCGATCAAAAAACGCCTACTGGACACAAAACCTTCCAGGCTGACAGAAAGAATAACAAAAGAACACATACAGAAGGTTAAAGAAGTCAAAACATTAGCGAGAAGAGACAAGAGAAATTATGTGGAAAACCTTGCAACTAAACTGAGACTGCAGCACCTCTCAAAAACAGTAAAACAGTCTTCCAGATCACAAGGAGACTCAAAGGTAACGGGACCATGGGCAACATCAGGACCTGCCAGTAAAAGATACAGAAGGAGCAACAATCTTAGATGAAAAAGAGAAACTGGAACTTTGAAAGCAGCACTTTCAAACCATACTCAAGAGAAATGACCCACGACAATCGTAGAGATGTTTTAAGCTGAAGAAGACTTTGATATCTGCCTTGATGACATCAAAGAAGAAGAGGAGAGGGAAGCAATCAGAAGCTTGAAAAAAGACTGAGTTTGTGTAGAAACGCTAAAAGCAGAAGAGGAAATCCCAAAGATCCTCTACCAGATTCTCGAGAAGATTTGGAACAGGGAACATATACCAAAAGAATGGAAAACAGACATAATACCAAAAGAATGGAAAACAGACATAATAGTAAAGCAACCAAAGAAAGGTGAACTTAGAAACTGCAACAGTTGGAGAGGGATCACCCTACAGACAAAATCATCAGCCGCATCATCTTAAAAAGAATCCCAGTCGCGGTCGAAGATCACACCCGCCAAGAGCAAGCCGGATTCCAAAAAGGCAAGTCATGCATAGATCAGATCTTTGTACTGAGGCGGATTCTTGAACAATGCAATGAATGGAATAACTCTCTGTATGTGGTGTTTGTCAGCTTTGAGAAAGCTTTCTGCAGTTTACACCGGGCATCACTTGGAAGATTTTAAGATATTATGGCATCTCACAAAAAATGGTCAACATCATCAGGGCACTATATGAGGATTTCCAATGCAGATTTTTACACAACAGTCACCTAACAGAAAGTTTCAAGGTGGAGACTGTAGTGAATTATGGCTGCGTACTGTCACCATTCCAATTTGTCCTTGCAATAGACTGGCTGATGACCGAAGTAACAAGAAATGGAAAACGTAGTATACAATGGACATTGACATCGATGCTTGAAGACCTTGTTTATGCAGATAATATTAGTCTTCTTTCCAGCCGTCACACAGACATTCAACAGAAGACAGGACTTCTGGGAGAAAACGCAAGCAGCATCGGTCTCAACGTCAACATAGACAAGACAAAATTCATGAAGATCAACTCCAGGGTCAACCAATATGTTACAGTGAACAACAACCCACTGCAAGAGGTGGAAGAATTCGCATATTTATGCAGCAAGGTGTCAACATATGGCGACTGCTGGAAGGAGGTGAACTAAAAGAATCAGCAAAGTAAATCATGCCTTTGCCATGCTTCAAACTATCTGGAGGTCAACAAACCTAAGCATGAAGACCAAGTTAGGAATCTTCAAAAGTAACGTGTTCAGTGTGCTGTTGTATGTTTCTGAGTGCTGGAAAACAACAACTTCCATTGAAAAGAGGCTGGAAACATTCCAAACCAAGAATGTTCTGGCCCAAACAATCTCAAATGAAGAACTCAGAAGAACAGTTTGAATGGAAACCATCAAATCATAGATGAGATCAAGACGATGGAGATGGCTGGGGCACTTGTGCAGCACTACCCAGGATAGCCCTTCGATGGACATCACAGTGAAAGAGAAAAAGAAACAGGCCAAAGGAAACATGGAGACGAACAACACATAAAGATCTCAAAAGTAGTGGCCTGACTTGGAAACAGCACCAAAGATAGAGGCTGACTGGCTCCTGTGGTGCTCCCTCAACGTCGTCTCAAGCACATTCCGACGCGGAGAGAATTGAATGAAAAATAATGAGGTCAACATGTTTCAGGTCGGGGACAAATCATCTGATAGTGACACTGGGATAACATCAGCACATGCTCTATACCTGGTTTTGCCAACCATCGAGTCAGTGATTGGTGGGCTGTGTACAGTCACATGTGCCATACTGACAGTTTCACCATACTAACGTGCCTGCCAAACAATATACTGGAAATCAACTTAGCTGATTTATATGTAGTCTTACATATCCCACGTGTACAGGCACTCCGTGTAATTACCCTTTTATCTTCATTCTGGTGTGTATTTATGAAAATTAGTATATAATATTGATTCCTTATTATGAGAGACATTAAATTATGAGGGGTGGGGTGCCTTTATTTCAATGTACTTATTTTGTTGCCAGAGAATGCAGTTTTGACAGAAACTTTTAGAATCAAAAGCGCATTGGATCTAAAAATAAAAACGAAAATGAGCTTCCTACATTTTGTAGTTGTATTTTTAATATTTAGATCAGTATATATCTGCGATTTTTTTCCCGCTGTAAACTGCATTTTTTTATTCCGAATGATGCCTCTTACTTATTTAAGAATGTCATCTACATTATTGCAGGATGAAGAACGGTCACGACGCAATCTTAGATTCTACTACCAATAATAAACCAACAATCAGGATTCCGCCTCAGACGAATCTTTCATATGGTACAGTTCTCGAAGAGAGTTTTGCTTTGGAGGCGCGGATTATGACGTCCCCGCAAGTGTCCACTGCACAAGAAGAGGAACCAGTGATATATGCTCAACCCCAGAAGGTCAAGACAAGTGATCAAAACTTAATGGACGATCAATTTAATATAGCACCAACGACTGATGAGAAAGAAAACACTGGTTTATACAGCATAGTACAAAAGGGACAGAACGCACACGGAATATCCAACAATCTCAACAAACACCAAGCTCTTGGCAAGGACTATTACGACATTTCTTTTATGGAACCAGGAAAAGGCGAACCTTTGGAAAATGTATATAACAAAGGTAACTCTCACCATCCTGGCTTTCATGGGGAGCAAACCGTGAATGTGTATGACAAGGCAAATTTCCGTCGTGAAGTGCTTGAAACAGATACAGGAATTGAATATGAAAAGGCGGAGTTCCATTGTCCTGAAAGTTCAAATTACGATACAACTTACATAGATAAACTCACTATTGATCCAACTTATGATCGCCTAAAATGAACAAGATGTTTCATTCTAATAAATCAAATTTACCCACCTGCATAGTGATAACATTTAGAGTTATGATGCCATTCATATCAATGGTCGAAATATGTTATGTTGCTGTAGTTGCTTAAACATTAAAATGCTTAATTCCTTAGAGTATGTCTTACGATTAGGTGTTACAGACGCATATGACGACCTTCACTCACAACAGTACTTTTTGTTTGTTTTTTTTTTGTTTTGTTTTGTTTTGTTTTTTGTTTTTTGTTTGTTTCATTTATTTCATTACTTTTAAACAAGATTGTCTGATGGAATATGTTTTTACAGGATCAGTTAGGATATTTTAGCTTCGCCTTCTTTGCATGATTGGACATATATTTTTTCTTTTCTTTTCTGTTTTTAAAGCATTTTATTTAAACCGAGATAAAGAATGCCAATAAGTCAATGTGTGCGAAACTACAATTCACAAAGTTGATTCAAACATGATTTAACCTATGGTACAAATGCTGAAAGCATTCCTTTTATTACTTAAGTTGTACATATTTATCGCTGTATATCTTTTTTCTCTGATCGGTCAAGGCAATGTAAAGCAACTTATAATAAACCATATATGAGACTGCAACGAAATGTTCTTTATATAAGCACCAGATTCCAGGCAATATATGATTTCTCAGAATGGCATGCATGATATCACCGTTCTTGGTTGTTACATGAAATGCTGGTTAAATTCCTAACATATTTCTGCGTCTCAATAATACATCAGCTTACGGTTCCAGACTGTTCATGCTCAGACTGGTGATATCTGTTATTCAAAGATAAGGCAATGTCAGCATGAAAATAAACGAAGTGCGATAGCATTTTTTTTTTTTTTTTTTTTTTTTTTTTTTTCATTTTAAATTAGAATGGTAATAAACACTTCACATCTTAGAATTTCCTAACCAGGGTTGCAAAGAAGCCAAAAATATATTCCTTGTACATATGTAAAGTTAAAGTAAATAATGAGTGTATCTGAATACATTATAGGATCCCTCACACTGCTATTTTTTTTTTGCTTACTCACGGCATAAGGTGGCGCCAGGCTTGCATAGTGGAAACCTGTAAATTGATTGTAACATACAGACATCTTCTTAGTTACATCACACATATGTAACCCGTCATACATTTAATCCAATCTCTTAATTATAACTAATTTTGTATTCCCGAATTTTTCATGCATGCAGTACTTTACTGGTTTTCGAAGCCCTAGCCATGTTTACTTTTTCTTTTATGAGGGCTAAGAGCAGCTTATTTAAGGTTAGAAAAAAATATTATAATATAGATTGAAACTATGTATGTATGTATGTATGTATGTATGTATGTATGTATGTATGAGTATTCAATTATTCAATAATTGTCTTAAGCATCTGAGTATCGTAACCATTGGTCTTTGCTAAGAAAGCAAGATTCATTAGGGGAAATAGGTTTATCCCTTTGTAGACCATACTATGTAAGTAGAAAGAGATAATATAGCATCCAAAGTTACATGAAAGGTTATACCGACGGTGATGAGCATCTTTTATTTCTTCAAGAAAGAAAACTTAACAAAACAAAGTTCCTTGATTTGCAAATGATGTTCGGAAATTTGCAAACAGGCTAGAAGAAGATAAACGCACTACGGGTCTCGTAGTAAGTCAAGCACATGTACCGTATTTGAAGAGATTGTTGAATGTTCGTTCACTCAGATAAGGTTTGCATTAAATATCTGTATAAAGTATGGTCAGGTCTTCTCCTCTGCTTGTTATACTAAATACACAATACCCAATGTCGTCGTTTAGCAAGCATCACCCTCATCACCCTACATGAAAGTAACCCACTGTAAGGAGTACGTCTTATACTCGTATCTCACAGGAAAGCTACTAGTACTACTACTATAATAATAATAATACTAATAATAATAATAATTAGTAGTAGTAGAGTAGTAATGTTCTGTTACTCCAACAATTACTTGCTACTGGTGCTCTACTACTGCTATCATTATTCTACTATCACCACTACTACTGCTACTGTTGCTGCTGCTGTAGCGTGAGATGACGGTCTCCACTCTAAAATGAAAAACCCTACTACGTCAAGGGAATCTGTTTGATTTGTAACAGCGTAGCATGCGTTTAGAAGCGAAATGCGCGTTTGGTTTATCCTCAAAATGAAATATCGTAGAGGAGTCCTGTGTTAAATAGGGTCTAAAGTTTATAGGGACAAACGGGAAATTAACATGGGAAAATTAATGGTCGAAAGTTTATAGACAAGGGGTCAAATCTTTATGGGGACAAACGGGATATTCACATGAGGCCACCTTGTTGAAAGGTATGGGTTTTTTTTAACAGTGTATTGACGTTGTGTGTCTTAACAGAGGTTCTGAACGATGACGGTCGTCTGTATGGTTGACATAAGCTCCAACTTCTTCAGGTTTATCATGTGTAGGATTCTTTTCTATTTGTTGTCTATAACAAGAACATGGTATGATGTAAAAGAGGGGGTATAAAATAGAATGTAAATACCTTCACAATAAAATTAATAACCCTAACCCAAACACAACCCTAATTTCTATGTACAGCTAAAATCTCTACTCATTCTATAATATTTCTATTCATCCCCTACCCTCATTTTTAAAAACAAAACTACCATCCTCATAATCTTTACATATCAAAGCCCAGTTATCTACTATTCAACAATCAGTGATTTACTATCCAGCACGCAGGGACTTACTATCCAACAACCAGATATCTACTTCCAACAACCAGTTATCTACTATCCAACAACCAGCGATATACTATCCACCAACCAATAATCTACTATCTAACAAGCAGGGACCAACAATCCACCAAGCAAGGATCTACTATCCACCATCCAGTTATCTATAGCTTCTAAATAAAACTAACATCACCAACCCCACATAGCTCTCTGTGATCCATCTTACAAATTAAGTAAAAACCATCTATCCCCTTCTATAAGACCCTTAGTTACCTCCTTTTATAATATACCTACTCTACCTCCTTCAGTATCTCCACTACAACGCTAAAGAGTAAACATTACTCAACAGACTACAGACCATATACATCCCTTCTAAATTAAACTAACAACCCTAATTCAGATCCTTATGATGCCTATTATAAATAATGTAAAAATCTATATTTCCATCTATAATGTCCCTACCTACCTATTATAAACAAAACTACCACCCCACTCACACAAGGTAGGATTTGAAAGAAGGAGTATAAATAAAAATAATTAACCCTACCCCTCACCTACCCCATAAAAGCCCTCTTATAAATAAAGTAAAAAGCTCAGTTCCAATCTATAATATTCCCACTCTCAGAGGATCCCCCTTATACGGTTAAAATCTCTACCCCATTATATAATATCCCCATCACTACCTATCCTCCGTTTTATAAAACTAAAACCATCATCCTCATAATCCTTACATATCAACATCCACTCATCTACAGACCCCACACCTTTAGATGTAAAAGAAGCAGTGTAAAATTGTCTAAATCTGAGTTTATCTGCACTTTAAATATATCTTACAATAGCAGACAAAAACTTGTGCTGGATCTTAAATATGTTACAATTCCGCTAGCGTCCTGGGGGCCAAAGTTTCATTCATCAAAGTAATACAAAGTTACAATTGGACAACTTCACTAGCTATGGTAGATTGATAAATACACTGACCAACTTTTGTTTTTACCCCAAGGTCACTATGCTTGTGACAGTTGGACCTTTTTTTAATCTAGACGCAGAGTGTTTTAGCTAAATGTAATGTGCTGCAGTTAATCTTTTTGGTTTACTGTTGTTTAAAACAACCAAACTAAAGCGTGTGTGCGCGTGTGTGTGTGAAACAAACACACACGCGCACAGAGAGAGAGAGAGAGAGAGAGAGAGAGAGAGAGAGAGAGAGAGTTAAAGCGCAGTTATCTACTGTCCAACAACAAGGGATCTACTATTCACCAATCCAGATTCTACTATCTAACAACCAGATATCTACTTCCACCAACCAAAAATCTACTTTCCAACAACCAGAAACCTACTATCCAACAACCAGTGATCAACTATCCAGCAACCAAGGATCTACTATCTACCAACCAAGAATCTACTATCCAACAACCAGGGTCCTACTATCCACCAACCAAATATTGAATATCCATCAAACAGTTATATATCCCTTCTAAGTAAAAATAATTTAGCCGCACCCACACCCCCATACCTCCTACAAGCCCTCTTATAAATTAAGTAAAAAAACATCTAGCCTCTTCTATAAGCCACCTTAGTTACCTCCCTTTACAATATACCTACTCTACCTCCTTCATTATATCCACTACAACCTTATAGAGTAAACCTTACTTAACAGGCTACAGACCATATAATGCCCTTCGAAATACAACTAACAACCCTTAAAATAAGAGTGTGTGTGTGTGTGTGTGTGTGTGTGTGTGTGTGTGTGTGTGTGTGTGTGTGTGTGTGTGTGTGTGTGAAACACAGAGTAACGAGAGGTCGTATGCTTTCTAACCGAAAGGAATAGAATATCATAGGTTTATCAGAATGGAGAGAGAGAGAGAGAGAGAGAGAGAGAGAGAGAGAGAGAGAGAGAGAGAGAGTTAACGATTTTTTTTCCCAAAAGTCACACAAAACAGGTTAAATCCTAGGTTAGAAATGTTCATTGCCATAGTCTTTAATTCATCAATTTTTTAAATAAAAAGTGTTAGATCTATATTTATTGTGAATGAACGCAGTAACATTTGTAGGGATGCTACACATCTAAGATAGGTCAAATTCTGGCACATGTCTTGAGATTACAGAGAATGCGGGCTGTCAACACCCAACAATGTTACAAAATTCCCTAAACCATAAACAGTAAAAAGCAGATCTTGTTCTATCGGCAGCCTGATATCTTCTGACTTAAAACAAGGCATACAATGTTACATTTTTCCTAAACGCGTGTTTTGGCTCTAGATATTTGATAGGGCAGAATAGTGTTAGGGTTATGCTTAAGTTCATTCTTGCACCGTAAAGCGGCGTGCTGGTATGTTTTTTTTTTTTTTTTTTTTTTTTTTTTTTTTTTTTTTTTTAAATCGTACATCCAATGTTAGAAATTTTCTCTTGACACATTTCAGTATCGAAAATACAAAAAAAAAAACACTAAGGTCTAGATTGTATAGAATAAGTAAAATTGACCCTATGAATAAAAATTGTTTTAAAATTTTTGTGTGGTGCAAGTGTTTGAAACGTACAAAACTAAAGTCACAAAGCCTTCTATTTCACTTAATCAATTTGACTAAGGTAAACGTTTGAAGAGGTATCTTAAAACAGGAACAGCTAAATGATGATTTAAATCTAAATTATTCTAGAGGAAGATCAAGGGTGTCTGTCTGTCAGTTTTACAAAGCATACCCTACATTCTGTCAACCAAGGGTAGTGTACATTTTTTACGTCGTACGCAGCGTTAAAAAAGATAAATATACCACCATAAAAGTACATTTAAGTGGGTTCGTGATTTACGAGAAAGAGAGAAAGGGTCATTATTATTATTATTGTTGTTGTTGTTGTTGTTGTTGTTGTTATTAACTTTTTCATGATGTGTGCGAAGGGAGTGAACAATCTGACTACCGACATATGGTGGGTGTCAGAAAGATTGAGAGAGGGAGAGAGGGACATTCATTATTACTTTCATTATTATTATTATTATTATTATTATTATTATTATTATTATTATTTGTAAGACCATGAGAGTAGCAATATTGAGTGATAGTTTTTCAATCTAGCACACACATTCGGAAGGGTTCATGATTTATGAGAGAAAGAAAGTGAGAGTCATTATTATTATTAGTAGTAGTAGTAGTATTCCTGATATGCGAGAGATACGTGGGTAATCGAAAGGCCGACGGTATCTTAAAGCGGAACAATGGACCAAACAAGCGGTTGTGTGTGTGTGTGTGTGTGTGTGTGTGTGTGTGTGTGTGTGTAGGAAAAATCCACCCTTTTTAGGGTACAAGTTCAAGATTTAATTCAACAATCCAGGCGTAGATGTAAGAATATCCAAAAATCCGGTACTTTATGACCAGTTGGGCGACTGGAGGTCATGTTTTTTCATTCATCCCACAAAAGTCCATTTTTTTTCTTTCATAAATATACCCCAGAGTAAACAATGAAATGGTTCTTTACATTCCACTAGAATCTGTAGAAAGTAGTGGTAAATGCATTCATGCAGTTCCAATGGTACATTCGAAATGGAGCTCTTATAAACAGTCCATTCACAGGAATGTCTTTCTGATGGAATATTGATACGTTTACCAAACGGAATAATCATATCGTTGAAATTCAGACACTAACTCACACACGACACGTCGTGAAGAAGTCTCTTCATGAGGGGATACTTCTTGTAAAAGTTTTTTTGATATTCCTGTAAGTCATGAACTTTTTACTGGACTTCGTCCCATGGAATTCTGAGTAACACAACAACCTTGTAGCTAGATATCGCGGCATCCAAATACCTTATGGAATAGCATTAAAAACCAACTTTAAGATCTTTCACTCAAAAGTTGTAATAAAGTCTTTTTTATCAATACAACATGATGCATGTTTGTGCAATCTACCATTACTGTATTTAATTTCAATTTAATTATCAAAATTCAGTTTTATTATCTCTTCTAAAGTTAGCAATATATCATCTATTACATATTTATCATTGCTTTGTTTTGTAAGTAGTTGTATTGGATGGTCTTTATCTGTCTCTTTATACAATTTTTTGATAGCATTTTATTGTATTTTTCTGTTTTACAGACAACTTATGTGTATACACTATTTATTCCATATATATAATATAATTATATATTATAGATGAGCTATACAATTTTTGAAACCTTAACAGATAATAATTTCTAGGAATAAACGTAAACACACTAAACAATTTAAATATATAATTTATATATCTTTAGTAGTTTAACATACCACATTAATATATAAATATATATATATATATATATATATAAATATATATATATATATATATATATATATATATATATATATATATATATATATATATACTGATAAATAGTTGAAATTGCAAATATAAAAACTAAAAATTTACTTTAAGTGAAAGTATTTGTGACATATATAACATGACTTAATTATATTTGAATACAAAAAAAGCGTACGTTAGATGCCACCATAAATATCAGGATTAGATGAGTTAGAAATAATTAAACTTTATGATAATAAAATGGATAAAATACCAGAAAGCATATGTAAAATTAACAAATTTTAAAAGGTTTAACTTAAGAGGAAATACAAATAGAAATAATACTTGAATCCATAGGTGCATTAATAAATTTAACACATTTTATTATAAGTTTTGGATTTTTAAAAAATACCGCTTGGTAGCTTGGTATATGTGAATCTATTAAGTGTTCATTCTTAATAGCAATTCTTTTTAAAAAAAATACAGTTTTACTAATTTTTTGAGTTAACAAATTTAGATTGTTTTCATCTTTATTTTAATGATGGACTTTTAAAACATTCCATGTTGTATAACTGAAATGGTCAACAAAAATTATATTGAAAACAATTGTTCAAACTATATTTGATAGTAAACGTAATTATGAAAACAAGCTTTAATTTATACAATAGTTTATTTTTTTTAAAATTATTTGTTTGCTTTATTTCACAATACAATGAATCACTTTAAATTTAATCATAATAACTATTATGACTATTTTTTAAAAGCAAATACGTCATGTTTTGTAATGTAGTCTCTGTATAGTATTGTAATTTCAATTTTAATTTCTTTTTTTTAAATATCAAACGATGTCTCATATTTACAAGTAAAATTTTCAATATCAGCCTCCAGACTATCATAAGTGGATTCTGGTAAATAAGTATTTATAATATGGCTCTTTAATCATTCCATTCCATGATGGATATGTAATGCATTCTGTTTTGCTTGTCTATATTCGTCTATAATACTTAAATATGAATTACGTTTTTCGATGTTTTTAGTGGCAAGCATATAACATATTAAAACTAAATTTATATATATATATATATATATATATATATATATATATATATATATATATATATAATATTAAATGGAAGATATGGAGGGATTTGTCATTTATGGTATATAAGTATGTAATATAAATGTATGTAATATAAGTATGTCATATAAATGAGCCATACAATTTTTGGAAAACTAACTAATAGTACTAATAATGTAGAATTGAATAGTACTAAATATGCAACAAGAAACGAAGTTATTAATATTAAAAATGAATTGGATGGATACCGACATTGTGGTGGAGCTATACAGCCTGGTTCTAGGGACAGGCTACAAAATCTAGATATGAACAATAATAAGATTGGAACATTAGACCATCCTATTAGTGGAAGTAATGCATTAGCAGAACAGTGTATATATAATAATGTAAACACTCTTGCAAAAATTTTTATTGACTACCAATTCCAAAGAGTTATAAGAAAAATTACAGAAATTAGATTATATTTGCTTGTTGAAATTAGGTGATACAATGACTGGTAACCTGGACATTTCCATGGACAAAGACAGAGTTAGACATATCGGTTGCTCTGATATTGGAGCTGGGGGAAAATGTTTGGTTAAGCTTGGTAATGATCAAAATGTTATTAGTTATTAAGATGAAAAACGATCTTTTAATAATCTATCTTCTGATGCATTGGTAATAAGAACAAATGGTGACAGATAGTTCAATTCAGGAGTTCGGATAATACGTTTTTTCTCTAATGAAAATATGGGTAGAAAAAGATAACAAATCTGAATAATCCAGCAGCTGACCAAGATTGCTATACCAAATAATGCATGGATACAACTTTGTTTAAGGAAAACTGGTAATACATTAACAGAAGAATTAAATTAGATCTCTTCAAGTTATTTAGCAAGGATAACACTGATATAACACATAAATTGTATGTGGATACATCGGTAGCTAATATAGAAATTAGAGCAGCAACAATCGATGATTATGAATTTGCAACCAGCTTAGATCAAATATATTTTGTAAAAATAAAAATCTCGCTATGATACCTTTAAATTTAAACTATAAAGGCTTAGATTTTATATAGATATATTCTTATAAAGAAAATTGGGTTAATATTCACAAAAGAGGGAACAGCTTTAAGACATCTGTCAGTTTTGATACTGATGAACAGACCCCCCACCCCCCGCAAAAGTAAGTTTGTAATGGGTTGTAAAGGGAGCAACATAAAAAATTATAATGTGGTAATTAATGAATCAAAAGTAACATAAATTCCAAGTAAATATTCCTTAGAAAGTGTTATGTATATTGAATTGATAATATGTGTCCATGATTGTAAGTTGCACTTTAGTTAGATTGTGGTCATTTTGTAAACAACATGTTTACATAGCATTTGAGTTCAAGACCGGTTTTATTAGCAGCTGGGCTGTTATTTCCATGTCTTATTGTGACAAAAGTCAGGTACACAAAGTAATTTTCCATTAGAAATACTCATATTCTGATGTGACATAGGTCATGTAGATATATGTATTTATATACAGATTTTGGTAAACAAATTCATTCCTATTCTAGAATTTCAGTTCTAAAAGTCTTGTTCTAAACATCAGTCTGTAAAGAAGCTATTTTAATAATCAGATGTTACAGATGTGAAAACCAGATATGATTCGGAGAGAGAAATTGTTTTAAAAAAAATATTCATTGGAAATACAAAAGTGCTTATAGATTTTAGGACTTTTGGGGATTTATGTGAATTCATTTAAAACATTCTGAATTACATCATTGTGGTACATCAGGACATTCAAGACTTGTAGTACATCAGGACATTCAGGACTTGTGGTACATCAGGACATTCGAGGCGATTGGAATTAATTCGGAACATTCTATTATTTTGGACTTGTGATTAGGACCATTAGATTATTTGCATCTTATTTCACGTTATGGTAGCTATCTTTTGAATTTTCACTTTGATTGTCTAGAAATAAATTCCTTGTTGGTTTTACTTGATTTTGTTGGTTTCGCTTTCTTTCTGTTACATATTTTTAGGCCATAGAGTTGTAACAGGAAGGCCAATCCATAGTATTATATGCAGTAAGTATTTTTGATCATTTTGCTTTATTACAGATTGGAAATGAAAATGATAAAATAGCAGTTGTAAAAATACAATTTGGAAACCTAGTTTATGGGAAAACAGAACTTTTGCAAAACATTGAATCTATGATGAAGCAACCATCTTATTTGTCTACAAAAGATTTCAGAGAAAATACAAAATTGGAAATATATAATAATGATGGTAAGTGCGTTTTAAGAAATAAGATTGACTGATTGTATTGATATGACTACGAAAATATGGAATTATAAACAGAATAAATGCGACGAATCTCTAGACAATTTCAAACAATTGTATACTTATGTTGTTTAGAAATAAAAAAATAAAACAAAAAATAAAAAAATCACAAATTCAAAGGTATCAGAAATGGAGGCCTTACACGATATTATAAGGATTAGTTAGAAAGAATTAGTAAAGAGATTGCAAATATTATGTGGTAGCAGAAATATGGGAAATAAAACCAAATCTATTGATAATGAGTAATGAGATTGTTTAAATCTTTAATTAAAATTTCTAATGTTATGACAAAAATACTGACAAAATTAGAAAATCAAGGCTATCACCAGAGATAAAGAAAATTATACAGAATTAGCTAATGGTAATAATAAGATTCAAGAAGTGTTGGAAGATACCTCTGAGAAGATATTAAATGATAATTCAGTGCAAATATTATAGAATGTAATGGCTGGAAGTGGAATGAAAAGATTATAGTTTTATATATAAGTTATATATATACACAAGATGACATTAGCTATTGCACCATATTTAGATATTTTTTTAAAATTCCAGTAGATGATGCAATAAGACATTTTGAGTATACTGAGTCTACCACGTGATGCTAATCAAATTATCTTAGAAACTTGAGATAGGGATATTTTTCTGTTACCCCATGAAGCCTTGCTTAAGATTTGTGGAAAAATGATTAAACTTGATAATGAAAATTTTATTGCAAATGATAAAGTGACATTAGTAAATAATGGTTGGTCATTATTTAGATCTGCACATTATCTTTTACAAGACCAAATTCTAGAAGATATATCATTATATTTACCACCAGCAAGTACGATAATGAATTTAGTATTATTTTCAGACGATTATAATTCTTCAAATGCAAAGAATGTGATTTGGTTCAAGGATAGCAGTAAATGTTTAGCATAACACAGGGTCTTCCATACTGCTACAAACTTATTAACTGTGCCAAATGTTGCAAAGAAACAATCTCTGGCAACAGGTGACAAACAACTAGGAATGTTTTTACCATTATCCACTGCTTTTGGTTGTTGTAGAGATATAAGCACACTAACAAGTGGAACTAAACAAACTCTAATATTTGATCGTTCACAGAACAATGATGTTACTTTAAAAGATGTTGCTGTTGCTGCTGATCGTAAGTTTCAAATTCAACATATCTCATTGTGGATTCCAAAAGTTGAACCCAACATAAAAATAAAAGCTGATATAGATTCACGATTGTTATCTGGATACAGGAAAAGCTTATACTTGGAGGACATGCGTGTGTACAGACAACATTATAATGCAGACGAGCTTTCGATAACATGGAGAGTCACAACAAATGCGACCGAGCAAATTCTAGGACATCTATTTATTGCATTCAAACAGCTGCTAGAACTAATGCTCAAATTCAAAACAATATAATATTTGATAATGCTAATTTAATGCTAATATTCATGAGAATAAATTCCGTTCAATAACCTGAGAGAGCTTTACAATGTGTATAGAGGCTAGTAGAAAAGACAATACAAAATTTGTTTATATGATTTTATATGGTGATTCTGTTTTTGAAAGAGGAAAACCAAAATACAAAATAGGTGATATGGTAAGGATTTCACGTAAAAAATGAACATTCGAAAAAGGGTATACGACCAACTGGAGCGAAGAATCGTTTTTAAATAACAAATATCAGGCACACAAACCCAGTTATGCATGCAATGAAAGATTTAAATGACGGCAAAATTGAAGTAACGTTTAATGAACAAGAATGACAAAAAGCAAACCATACTGTATTTAGAACTGAAAAAATATTTCAACGCGATCATAATAAGAAACAAGCGTTTGTTAAATGGAAACGCTACGGACCAGAATATAATTCATGGGCACCATTTAAAAACATACAAAATTTAAATATTTAATTTATCTTGTAGTTACCTACAGTAGTATTATGAGGTTATTTAGATACTACTATTAAGATTTCTGTTATATGGAAATCAGATACAACTTTTTATTTTGAAATCACCCTTTTCTTTTTCTGTGTTTGAGTAATAAAAATTATTTGTAGAAGGTGTGCAATACTATAAGTACCTATATCAATGTGAACTTGGAAACAAGAATAATTATCACCTGTAAAATATGCATCAAATACATTTATTGAAACATATATGGAAATAATTAAAAATCTGGTAGACGACAAAATCAGTCTAACATATCATTTGAAAACAATCGTAAGTACTATATTATAGCATTTAAAATACTTTATCAGTACAAACCATTTTAAATACTATATACATGTAATTGGAGAGGCTAACTGGGCAACTTTAAAAACACTGTAAACATATCATTAGAGAGGCTAACTGGGCACACTTAAACACTATAAACATATCATTCAAGAACCTATTCAAGACATAAAATATAGTACAAACCGTACTAAAACACACTAAATATATCATTTTAAAGGCTATTCAAGACATAAAATATAGCACAAGTTGCGCTAAAACACTATAAACATCATTTCAAATGCATAAAATATAGGACAAACCATATGGAAATACAATAAACATATCATTTCTGAGCCTCCAAAAACACTATAATATCATCCTAGAGGCCTATAAAAATATCTAGAAATTCCCTTTTACATCTACTTATGATATAACGCCGGCGACAAAATTACACGTAACAAAGAAAAGAAAGGAAAAACACTACTCGGGATGCGATGATACTATGGAGAGGTCTTGGTATTAGTGACGTGCTTACTTCTCACAGCGATAATAACACGAAGAGTCGGCTAAGGCTGTGAAACTTATTCTACTACTACTAGTATAACGACAACACTACTACTTCTGTACTGTTTTGACAATAATAATAGCTGATACCGCTAATGATGAAGATGCTATTGACGATGGAAGTGATTATACCGATATAATAATAATAATAATAATAATATATGTAATTCAAATTGGTGCATCTTATCAATTTAGAGATCCGCGGAAGCTCAGTAGTGTATCAAAGGTAGCTAGTTCAATACCAGCACAGGCCAGCCCCAGTCAGGAAAGGTGCTTAACTCTCATTTTCTTTATATGATATAGCCAATAATGTGTTAAAAGTGCCGTTAAAAACCAACGAACAACTACAAATGTTTTTTTAGTTTACATATAGAAATACATTATGATCTATCTTAAAGAAAAAGTAAAATAAATTCCATTCATTCGGCTAGCCACTAAAGGGACATAAACTTGCCAACAACTGTATATATTAGGAAATTGAGGTAAGGATAACAAAGTATCATAATAGTCTGATAAATTGTATCTCATAAGCCTTATAAAATTGATCCCCGTTACGTCGTGGACACAAACTGTTAATCGATTTTCTGCTTGTACCCTTATCATGTAAAGTAAATATTTCCTGACCTGACGGTGGCTATTAGCCAAAATGATGCATAGAGCACTCTTTACGTGCATTTCAATCCTACATGTAACTAAATACGTCACATGCTGTAGACTTTCTCAGTACCTGGTTGGTAATTAAAATTGACTATATTGTATATCTATTTCTGAGAATACCTGCTCTTCCTGTGCAATGAAACTACTTTGAGCACATTCATTACCTTACAAAATCATCTTGGCCTTAGATTCATCTCACAAAGAAAAGGGACAGAATGAAATCGCAATATATGCCACACGTCTGTGGCAGGGAAAAGGTAGTGCCTCTCACGTATACAAAATGTAGGTGACAGCGACAACTAGCTTAGATTAATAAAACACATTACACACGTCTTTAAAAATACTATTGTAACCTCCACGTTCAAATAGTTTGGACCAATGTATGATACACTTTTATCACAACATTAAATGATCTAATCAAGCTTTTGTAATGTTTATTTTTCTTATAAGCAAGCTAATTACAAAAATCAAAGTAGCAATCGGCATTTTTATGTAGAAAGTTTGATTAAGTAATCAGAAAGAAAACAAAAATGAAAGAAAGAACAATGAATAATTGAAAGAGTGTTTTACATTATTGGGAATACTAAAAGCGACGCTAAGTCAATTACTTTTATGACATGATAGCGTGCTATTTATATTAAGTGTTGCACAACTAGCGAATATTTTATATTAGTGGGATAATAAGAAAGTGTCATGTATTATGTTCAGGTTGGATTTTGTCTCTAAGGTACTGGATCATGAATGAATAATTAAACACTGGGAACTAGAAGTCTCAGCACACACATTAAATGTGGAACATTTATACGCCCTCCCCCCCCCCCTCTCTCTCTCTCTCTCTCTCTCTCTCTCTCTCTCTCTCTCTCTCTCTCTCTCTCTCTCTCTCTCTCTCTCTCAATGTCCCTATTTATGTCCCTCTCACAACCTCTTGCTCTCTGTCTCTTTCTCGGTCTGTCTCTGTGTCTCTCTATATAGAGAGAGACATACATAGAGCGAGAGAGGAAGACAGGGACAGACAGACATGGACAGAGAGAGATTCTGGATTGTAAGTTGTATGTCCTTCTGTTTTTTCTACGACCACATCGTCTTCCTTTGCCACAAAAACGAGAGACAACATAGTCTTTACCATAAACGACACTTATAAAAAAAATTACCATTATGATACTAAGGATAAACTTATTGATGACTATATCATGACAAAGTAAATAATAATAATAATAATACTAATAATAATGACGATGACGATAGTATTATCATTATCATCATCATTATCAATTTGTCATCATAATAGTATTCATAAATGTATCACAATGGTTATAATAATTATAATCTAATAACAATAAAAAGAAGAATATTATTATTATTAATTATTATTATTTCTAAAGAAGATGCTGATTTTATACAACTACTATTATATTTTAATAAAGTCAAATATAATACAATTAATTAAATGACAACATGAATCAAATAAATAAATAAATAATGTTACTTAAAATTAATACTACATAAATGAAAGAGTGAATGACTGAATAAATGAGTGAATCTATCCAAACTTTTCCTAAGCTAAATTTTTTTACAAGTATTTGCCAGAGATTAATCTAGGATAGTTCTTCGGCTAACTTATCTACTTAATTTAAATTGAGATAATTTGCCCAAATTTTAATTTTAAAAAAAATATGTTAAATAGACAGGAGAATCTGAAACTGTTCTGCATTCAGCATTAGTAGTTTGAATGATTATATACATGGCATTGTCAATGCTGTCATCTTTGATGTTTCTACATGCTAATATTGATTTGTGTAGCAACGGAATGCACACAACAGAAAATTTGCTACCCAGAAATGAAATGCATTGAACGTAGAATCAAGGGAGTAAATCCCAAGGTAAACAACACTTATTGAAATGCCTTATAGCTGCTATAGTCGCTCCCCTTTTACCGGTGAAAATTTGCAGCAAAGACCGTCAATGAGTAAAAGTGTTCAACTTTAATAAAAACTAAGAATTTAAAACTAACATATTAAGCATTATTCATATACATTAGAAGTACAGAGAATCAGTATATCGCTTACACTAAGCCATTATTCAAAGCGTGCAAAACATAAAAGATGCATGAGTGAAATCGATGAATCTATTCATGGAGAAAATGTAATAGTTATAAAAACAATTCCACGAGAATACATATGATTATAGTTACAACAAGTTTTTGAGATACCTGCTCATATATTACTTTATAATTACAAATTTGTACCGTGCCTTTCTAATAAGCATTTCGATTTATTATAATTGCATCATGTTTCGCAGAAAAAAAACTAGTCGTTATTAGTTCATAACGAGAGAAAGGATCTACTTATGCATTAATGCGGCCTTCTTCTTTTGCTTTGACAGTATTTGTAAACAATGATTAAAATATACTTCCGTTATTTATTTCTTGAGATTCTTTATTATTTTTATAATTATTTATAGTCATAAGACTTGAGCTTCATATTTTAGAAGATTCATAAAGTTACATAGCTTCAATATCAATCACACCCTATGCATGAAGGACCTTCAATTCGCCGCGACCGTTCATACATAGCATGTAATCAATTTTCAAGCTATTATGAAGTTCAATTTTTAATTGATTCAGCTGACAAAAATTGACAAATTCACGTCCTATCATCAAGCAATAGAAATGGAATCCATGAAAACTAAATACTAACACCTGACCAAACTTGTCAGGAAATCCATGTAAACCAAATACTAACACCGGACCATACTTGTCAGGGAATTCATGTAAATCAAATACTAACACCGGACCATGCTTGTCACGAAATCCATATAAACGAGACACTAACACTGGACCAACCTTGTCAGAAATCCTTGTACACCAAACACTAACACCGGACCAAACTTGTCAGGAATACATGTAAACCAAATACTAACACCGGACCAAACTTGTCAGGATATATTTGTTAGGAAATTTGTTAAAATTATCAAAAATAGAACAAGAACAGAATATTTTTCGATTTTATTTTCAAGTTAAGGTATCGATTAAATAAGTATTTTGAGTTTGCTTGCATGCTATCTTCCTTTAAATGCATAAGGATCAATCTTAACAGGATATACTATACACAAACAAGGATACTGAAAAAGAGGACATTGTTAGATGAATAAAAATAAAGTCAGATTGAGATTTACAGTGTTTTTCAGATATTTCAATTGATATGATAACATGGCAACATTTCTTTATATACTGAGTTGGTTTAGAAAAGATACATAAGTTGGTTTAGAAATTTTCCTCAATCAATGAAGCGTTGAAAGTTTTCTAGTATTGCCTATTTGGACAAAATAGTTATTCAACATTTTAAATGTATTGAGCAAATTTTTTATTAGGAAGGATTTGGCACCTTGCTTGGACACGGTGCTCCCAAAGTTTAGTTGGCTTCATTAAAACGTATCCGTCTTTAGTGCTACTTTTTGTATATTTCACTTTGCCTTGTAATTTTCACATATCCCGTGACCAGCGGAGTAGTATGATAATAGCAATTTGGATTTTTGTTACTGATCAAGGTCAAAGCCTTCTGTCCCCCATGACTTTGTCCTCGTATCACACGCGCAAGATTCGCCCATGCGAGAGGATAATCATGTGGGGTAAAAGACTTCAGCCTAGATCAGTAACCAAACAAACTGCTATTATCATACTACTTGATTATGGTTCCAAATCCCGAGACCATATGAGTGTAGCCCCATAAGTGAAGTTCTCAATACACTGGCAAACATTTACTTGATTTTCACTGCCTGTAAATAAGGGTCGTTAATGCCCCGGTTATGTATCTGTGCTCGGAGTCGTCGGTGATTTTCCATTTCCACAATCACGGTGTTGAATTCACACATGTTAATCGTTTTATCTTAGTCATCGAGTAAAGCTTGGTAATTGTAACGAGACTGCTTTGTGACGCCGCGAGAAGCAACCGGCGAGATTATTTTACCAGCGCCGCCTTCGACACCGGTTGTTATCGATATACCTCCGACAACAAATCCGATTCGTGTACCTGTGATAGTTGCTGTGGTCAGAATTCCAGCAACACCAAGGTCAGCAGTGGTCGCGGCGGTGATTCTGCAAATAGCATCTAAAACCACACACATGCATTTATATTTCAAGAGTAGCGCGGTTCTCTTGGTGATTTTATCTCGCAGCTGTTGTTCCGCTTCGATTATTTTTTTCACGTCGGTAAGTTTGAGAGTCTATTATAGTTTTTCTATTAATAATGTGACCGCGAAGTATAATTGCTCGACAGGCTGGCCTTCTTCAGGTGCGACATGCACACGCAATTCTAACCAATAATTCTTTTTTTTTCATGGTATAACTGTCATACAATCATAGAAAATATATTTCTGGGGAATATTTAAATTTCTGTTATACCGACAAGTGCGACCTTGTTAAATAACAGTCGAGATTTTTCTGGTTGAGTTAATGTTGGTGCAACATAATCAACGGGTAATGTAACCGGGGTGGATTTGTCGGTGAACTCCACTTCATTGTAGAAACAATCCATGAGTGTTTTCATGCCTGGGTGTGCATTCTGTGACTGAGCGTTTTCACGTGCTAATGCAATGATTCCAAGCTGAATTCTAGTTGGTATTGGTACATTAGGCGGTTCCAACTGTCCATTTCTATTTGGCAATTAACAAAATTTATATGTCAGTGCATACAAGGGTTTGTTAATGCCGTTTTCACTCAGATATGCATCGATAAATGGAACAAAATCATTATCGGTGTTGGCATCACTGGTTAGCCGATCCAACACCCCGTCAGCAAATCCCGCAACCTCATCACCGCAGTCAGAATCCATCACTTATATGTAATAACAAATCTTAAACACAAACGCCAAAGAGGTTAATACCGATTCATCCACAATATTTAACCTTTGTATCTGTATTCTTTCGTCCTTATTAACCTTTAAAGAGCCTGCTACCGAAAAAGGTTTTAAGTCATTCGTCATTGGGATCTGACCTGAATAAAGAATCCTTAGATTCTAATTTTTAGCTTCAAGAGTATTAGGATTTTCCAATGATTGTCTTTGTGCTACTAATCGAATACCAAGAGACTCCCATCTGAAAGCAGACGTGCATACTATAAGGAAATAATATCCGGATCTATCAGCAGTAAGTCTAAAGAGACCACTTGGATAAAACCCATTAATATCTACATGTAATGGATCATATGTGTAAAGTAATGGTTTTGGTGGCCCATCCACCGTTCCAGTTCTTGGCAATTTGGTGTTACCAACTACAACTTATATCATTGACTTTTATATCCACAGATTGCTTCATTGCAGCAGCAGCAGCATCGATGGGCCCTTGAATCCTTTGAATTTTTTTATTTCCGTTCATAATAAGGTCATCACTCATTTCATCGCCAGACTTTGTAACTTTCGATACTGCGTTTGTGTCGACGTAGTCTTTGATAAACGCAACCGATACACCAGAGTCTCTGATTCCCCCGATTTCGCTGATTTCGGCCAGGTTTTATAGCGATAGCGCCTCGCAGCTTGTAAACAACATCTTGAATGTCCACGTTAGACGTTTTAAGTTTTCCAGTTTGATCTTGGAAAATCACAAGCTCGCCCTGGGTCGACGTCAACAACAATCCGGCTGGTAAACTCAGTCAAATCCGCTTTGGTGGCAAACCTGGTAAAATCCACATACGCGTGTCGTCGGATGGTTGAGCGTCTGTAAGTGTCAATAGACATTTCGTATACTGTTCAGTGTAGCTTCTAAGTGATAATCTGTAGCATACTAACGGGGGGCGGACGGGGCAGTTGCCCCGGGCGCCAGAGGTCTTGGGGCGCCAAAACAGCTGATAAAAATTCGGGCCTCATATTCTGGTCCTTTGTGCCATCATCGTCGCCCCGGGCGCCATTTACCCTTAGTACGCCACTGGTGATAATGTAAAATCAATAAGCGTTTGCGAGGTTGGTGAATGCTTGAGTGCAAGCAACGCTTTAACAAGAAGATATTCGTATATGGGGCCATCCAGTCTAGTTTGCAACAGCAGCGTTGAATAAAACAGCGTCGTCTATGTAAATAAGAAACAACTTCACGTGGCGGTGCAAGCCCGTATGAGTCAAAATACAAAAGATGTTGATGTGTCACGCGTACGCGACCCAAATGAGTTCCAGGTCCCGTTGTCAAATCCAGGCTGATTATGCCAGTTTCCCGCATACAGTAAATTATCGACGCAAGTTCATCACGCATAAAGACACCTCGGAAATGTTTGACTGACTTTGTCATCTCGAGTAAATCAAAATTGGTCAATTGACACGTCAACGGCGAGGCAACAACCGACCACTTCAGCTCGAAGACCTTTTCCTTTCTTATGTGTCCCCCAACCTCCTTTTTCACAGCCATCCCGGATGCAGTTCTGACGGCCCCTAACGCAGTCGCTTTTGCAACCGCGGGAGCCGCAGCTACTAAGAACGCTGGAATGGCCTCGAGGAATGAAAATATTCCACCGATCTTTTGAATTTGTGCCACCTCTGACTTGGATAATTTTAATGTCACCGAGGTGTTCTTTTGTTTGGAGACATTAAGCTGATTAAGTTGTGTTTGGGTCAACTACACGGGGACAATTCCAGTTAACTTTGTCGGAGAAAGCCCCCGCAATCGTTTCGTATTGCGTTCCTTATTTTCGCAAGCTGCTTTGGGCTAAGGCCAACCTTAAGTTCGTGATAGGACATTATTATTTGAAAACGTTAAAGGTTTAATTATTATGTTACGAGTTTTCTATAGGCGTGTCAAGGACCCACATTCGGCCACCGAAACTTATCGGAGAGGATCACAGCAATGTATCTGTAATTGGGAATAGCGGGGGGACCAGCCAGATGAGTCACACGTGCATAAAAGTACATGTCGACACCGGACTGCCTAAACAACTCCATGTGTTCCAACGAAAAGTAATTTATCGGGTACAACGTACAAAAATCCTGCTGGGATATCTGCTGACCTGTGTCAATGTTTTGATGCCGGTGCATGTACGACCAAAGTTTGTGATATACGCGTGTGACTTGATTGTCTGTGAAGCTAAGTAAAATTCTTCGACGGGTTCCTGATGACCGTGTAACCGCAGAGAAACTTTAGACACTCCTAGCCGGTCAAATATCATCACACTACGGTTTTGATTGCTAGTCCAAGTTGAATCTTGAAACGCCACAAATGAGTCTTTTGGAGCGCTGGGGCCATGTTGGATACTTATTTGCCATGTAAACTTCCCCTGAGTAGTAATGTCTGACTTAAACTCTCTGATGAGAGCGAGAAACGACAGCATTGACGCGGTTCCAGACTGCATAAACGACAGCAAACGTGATTCTGTCGTCAGTGAAGGGATTAGCGCAGGCATCCACAATGTTAATTTTGACAACTCAACTTTACCAGCAGCGGTACCGCCATCACGCCAAATTGCATCGCTGATGTTGCCCTTACGGGTTAACATGACTGTGTGTTTGACTCTGAAAATAACCATGCGAATATCTCTGTAAAACCCAAATATATGACTCTGAGGAACCGCACACGAAAACAATCATGAGTTTCCGTGAAATTTAATCGACGCTGTAGAAATCTAAGGTCAAAATTGTTGTTGGTGTTAATGAGTACGTCTTCTACATCTACGTTTGGGGACGCCTATGTGTATATATTTTATGATCTGCAACATCGTGTGAGTCCTTGTTAAACATCATAGACGGGTCAGCAGACTTCGCAAACTCGTCGTTTAATCTGGCGAGTCCGATAATCGTCCTAGCAATGTCAACGTTGTCTAGAATTGCTTTGATTTCCTTTCCATCGATGGAATAACGTGCGCTGTCAAACAACGCCATGATGCCATTGTTAACAAATCCAACCTTGGCACCGGCACCGTAATCGTTATCGTCGTCCTGCATCAGTTTTCCCTCGATTTCTAAGAAGGCCTTCACATGGAAGAAAATACCGAGCCGTAGCATGCACTTGTAATTCCATTTTTAATTGCTTGAGGTCCCTAGCCGGGTACGAATAATACTGAAAATCTTTGGGGCTGCGATCTACTCTCACATTCACAACCTTGTTCCATGCGGTATTGGGCGTATTATTTACTTTTGCCATTGTGTTATACTTATACATTATTGATTTCGTCTAATACCTTTTGCGAGACAACCGTAATCCGCTTCCCATCGATAAATTTGCAATCGCTGAATAAGCTATACGTTGTTGAACAGCTTCATTGATGATTTTACTGACCGGGGCTGGCATTGTGGCTGTCGATGGAAGTGTAATTGCTTTTGGTGGTGCTCAAATATCTAATCGTCGTAGTCGATCTCGAATCGATTGAACCGCTTGCAATCCTAGATATTTCAACCGATCCACAGCAACTTGTTTAGCGATTGGTGCAGCGCGCGGGGTCAGGGACGCGAGTAGCTTTGGTGCGCCTGTGAACAATCCCTGAACAACATCACCAAGGCCGTAATACATTATGTAAAGGGGTTTTCTCGCGTTGACAACACGGGTATTACACATCCACGTACGACTGTCATTATATTTAAATATCAGGTCGATCTCTTATGTACAGTTGTATAGTCAAGGTCTCCCCGTGGAGGTATAACGTGTGCCCGCCCTGGTCTACAAGGTAAAACGAATATGTGTCAACCGGCCATTATGGCATGGAAGATACATGAGCGCCGCAGGAGTAATCGATATCAAATCACCTGGTCCTCAGTCGGGGCAAACCCCTATTATATATAATCCTGCGACCCTTGCGTGGTTTTGGCGTTATAACTGCCGCTAATAGCGTCACAGGTCAGATTAACTTGAGTCGTGAAGGTTATTCTGACAATGTCTGGCACGAAATTGTATCCCATACATAAGGTTCGCTTGTCCTCTAGAATTTCATTAATTTCTTCGGGTCAACCAAGAACTGTTCTCAGCGACCACTGTGCAATATTAACCTCGTACTGTGGATATTTAATTGAGATGGCAGAGCTGAGTGTAGGCTAATGTTCGTGTATATAGATTTTAGAATCGCGTGGTCACCAATTTGATTCTCCGTCGGATCTCATTATTTATTGATTCAATCTCGCATGCGCCCGTGAGAATCTCAACAATATTCCAAATGGCGCCACCGTCCGACGAGAACATGAACGAGTTATTCACTTTGAAGCCCCAAAACGGCTGTGATCGAATATTAGGCCAACTGTGATAAACAGGCAACGATGCTAGTGCGATCTCAAGTGTGCGGGACTGCCCCGTGGTGACTGATGTAGAAAAAGTCACATAAAATTCTAGTTTCGTTGATGAGATTGTGATAATCGACGTAACGCTCTGGGTTGTATTTGCAACGACACGCTACATCGCAGCATTGATTTCGCAAAGAATCGCCTCAGAATGCATCATCGGTGCCGTAATATACATCATAGATGTCTTCAGTGAGTTCGTGTATCAACGCGGGACGTTGTATCAACGGGCGAAACGTCCCCGGATCCATGATGTCATTGGTGAGTAATCGCTGACAAATCGATGTGGCCTCATTGATGACTTCCGGTGCGTTATTTTTCCAACCGATCCGCAAAGTCGTGGGGGTCACACAGTCCACCAAGGCCTTCTTCTCCTTTGGTTGTTTCAGATCTTCGCGTGTAGATGCAGGTTTTACTACCCGCTTGCTAAGTTGTTTAGCTGCTTCTCAAAACACAGCAAATGTTTCCTGGGTTCACGTTTACATACAGGTTCGGGTGGGGGAGCTACACGTTGCTGTTGATGCATATGTACACGTCTTTTTTTCTTCTTGTTCCTTGAACTGTCTATTCATTTCTTCTTGTTCTCTTAGAAATTCTTGTTGTTGCTGCATATATACAAGTGTTTCTTCTTCTTGTTTTCCCCGTGTGGGTGCAGGTGTTTGTTCGGCTTGGTACGAGGGTCCAGGTTCGGATGAACGTGCGCGAGGTTCGGGTGGAGGTGGACGTGCGAGAGATTGTGTTCTAAGTCTTGCCTCCTTTATTTCTCTCATAAATGCTACAAACATTTCGTAGCCTTTGCCGGCTCGATATTTTCTGGAAGTTATTGTCAAGTCGATCGTGAGGAAACTATACATGTCCTGGGTGACCTCCGCAAACGTATTCCTAACTCATCCCACGAGTGGTCGGTGGCTTACCAGGTCCAATGAATGTTTGCAAGGCCGTGCGCCTCAATGCCACGAAATATCATTAACATGTTGCATTTCTCTCGGATCACTTTAGGCACGTATGCGTATCGTTGTGTTACATAGATCACGTCTGTGTTTTGTGTTGGCCTCGAGAAAATATTCTCGCTTTGTTGTCTTGGTGTTCAAGCATCACATCATCGTACACAACAAGATAATTTACGCTCGGGTCAAGATCATAAATGGTAGGGGCTTCATCGAATGTGGAAAAGAAATCAATGGTGGATGACGAAGACGCCTTTGACGACTGAAGAGCTTCGGTAAAATCCTTGAGTACATCATAACACGGTTGATCGTCCGCCGACGGTGCCATCACATACAGGCGATCCCACGCTATCCAACAATCACACGTGGAACTCCTTGTACCTTTTTGATGTTTTTGCCGGATCCAACCACGATCGAGTACTTTTAGGGACGCAGTCCCACGTATTCCTCGATAGGTTTACCCGAACATTCATCCTTGAATTTTCCTACGACTTTTCTTCTGGGTATTGCTAAACAGTGGATGATCTTTCGGATACTCGCTGGTTTCAAACTCTTTTACCAGCGACGTCTCACCCATGACAGCTTACACGTCATCGGTTGTGATGTTTATCAACAACGAGTCTGTATCCACGCAGAGCATCATGATGTTGTCACCGTACCGCGGTTTGATCTTATTATAATAAAACTCGTATATGAGCAGTTTGGATAAGTCAAGCACTGACGCACCAAGGTAAATAATCTTCGTTAGATTCAGTTTTGATTTTTTTTACTGTGTATGGCAATGAGTCCACCATCGAATATCTTCCGGGACTCAAATGCCTGGTACGCGATGAGCCTTCGATGTTTATTTTGCTCATTGTACCGGACAAGGTCGACGCGAATCAGTTTCCACAGGATCTCCATTGTCCTGCCGAACACAGCATTTTTTCGTGAGTTTAAAGAAGTCCTTTCAAGCTCATTTGTGGCGTCTGTGCACAGATTCGTATTAATTTTTATGTAGGGCGCCATCCATGCACTCTATCGAAACTTTAACACTCGGTGAACTTTGCATATATGCATACCCAGTCGCAGATATAACTGCAAATTACGTACGTGTACTACATAGATGCTCTTAGTTCTCAGGTTCGGAACTAGCTTGACGTATTCTGTAAGCTTGCGTTCGGAATCATACAAGATTTGACACTGATACTGCAACAGCCACTCGCGGAGCACTGACAGCACTTCCGGTGCTAGCGGATAATCGTTGTGGCCGCAGTGAAGCTCATTCGGGTGCTCCAGGTCAACTTCACAAAAGTATCCGATATCATTGTTTTTATTATGCTCTCGTATGCATATTTCCATGTCTATGTGCGCGGAATTAATCCCCTGAAACTCACCAACGGGTATTGGTTGCATCATCGCCCATTCATACAAGTTGTTGATACAAATATACATGATATAACTGTTTGAAACAGAGGGGTCGTATCCGTCCACAAGCGGATGGTTGGTTCTCGTCGTTGAAATCCGCCACGGATTCTTCTTTCAATAAATAAGTGCTGATCTTTGTCAGTGAGTAGTTCCAACTCAACTTTGGTTTTATACAACAATACTTCCCAAGCCATTCTCAGTGACGAAAAGTAATGTATTGGATCAAGTTTATAAACGCGCATGGCAGTATCACGGAAAGTCTCAAAGACAACCACGAACAGAAGCACATCTGTTTTCAAACATAGATCGTGATAGTCACCCATGTTTTTGCATTCGAATGCGGACCAGACTTTGTTTGCCTGTTCATAGTCGTTGGTGAAAATACCTTCGCGAAAATACCCTCGATCGGTGGCAACCGAGTTTCGGCAAACTTGTTCAATCGCTCATGTACTCGTAGGGATAGATTCCTTTATCAGTAAGCAAAGTGAATATTTCATCGTTAGCACCACCGTATCGACGAGTGATTGTAAAACGATCGTTACCATTCGCTGCAAGGTTGCTCAAGAGTTTATCCAGGCCGGAATTGAGAAACAGCGAGTCAATTAACTGCAGCTGACCCAGCCTAAATGTCGTGTATTTTTCCATGTTTTTGGGAACTACGCTTATTGGCGCCTTTGATGCCATTGCAACTCCTTGCATGATCATGTGACTATCATACCCACGCAGGTTATGAAGCACAACAGGGATTTTTGTTTTTACTTGGGTAAATTCGCGACTGTAGATTGCACGCGCTGTTTGCGGCTCTTCTGTACGCACCAGTGATGTGACAGTGATCGCGTACTTTTTCGTTGGTGGAGCTAATGGCGCCATCACAGGTCCAGCAATGAGTGGCTGCGGAAAATCTCGCGTGTGTCATCATTGGTTATAATCATGTCTGCGGGGAGAAGAGCTGTTGTCGGATCCCTTTCGCCGTAACCTGGAGCGATTTTAAGAACACCTCTACTTTGTCCTTACCGCAGTACAACATTAGCGGCTCAGTTTGCCCGTCGCATGTAACAACAGTATAGCAAAACTCGCATGGGATTTGTTCCGCAACTTGGACTGTGTTTCTTAAAACCTCAGAAGCGTCCACTGGAATGTTAAGACATTCGAAGTCCACGTAAAGTACATACGGGACTTTCATTTTTCGTTGTAGCGCAGGAAATTTTAGAATGTTTTTGACAGGCTCTAGCATGATAGGGGGCTGTGGTTTTTCACTGATTCCACTGCAGTGAAAATTATGCTCGTCAAATAGTTGTTGGGTACTACATACATTCATGTAACGTCTGCAAGGAAATTTCCTACCATCGTACTTGCTGTGCCGTTATACCATTCGTGGAAGATCTTTTATCCACACATAATGATATCACGACTCTGGATCGTGCAACAATAACAAATCAATATTGTACCGCGCGCTTCTCACTGTGGATAGTCGAATCGGCTGCAGGCCTTTATTCCAAACAAATACATTGACGGCGATGTCAGGATCAAGCCGTTCAAACTTACTGACGACGGTAACTTGTACAGGAAATTCTATGTTATGAAACTTAAGTTCGCCCAGATATTGTTTGCATTTTCTAGGTTGGTCTTTATTATCGCTCGCGAGATGAGAGCCCCCCATTCAAGACATCTATTGTCATCATTTTTCAGATTGATTACTGATCGCCCAGGAATACACGCTGGTGTTTTAATAAAATTTTACCCGCGGAAAGGCTCTAATGGGAAAATATTCAATTGAACTTCCAAGCATCTATCCGCAGTCCATCCGGACCATGCATTAGTGAAATTTTTCAACGTCTCGAGAATCCTTGCAAAAGCTTTGTCGATTTCCTCATTAATGGTCTCGGTGTATTTGCGATTTAAGATCTATGAATCCACGGGCTTGTGATTTTAAACTCATCATCATTGTCGCGGTTAAGCGGCATAATCAAATGTACATGGAGAACAATTTTCATTTTAACTGAGGTGTCCGTGCGCTGTAATGTTGATATAATTCCGGGACGCATCTTCAAAAGAAGTTACACAGCGTCTTTACCTGGCTCGCATCTGATCGGGATAAGTGCCCGATAATCTTGTAAATCGCCACGACATTTATGAGATTCAAACTCGGGGACTTACAGTCGTCATGCTTTTGCTGCAGCCTCGGTGGCGATAACAGCTGTAACACGGCGGCGACACTCTTGTTCATCGCCAACCACCTGTGCTATTTCGGCCCGCTTGGCCTGTGTAGGAATCTTGATAAAATACTGCGCTTCTATTTAACGAAGTTGCTTCACAGTCTACCGTGACCCCTCTGGAAAAAGTCCTAACATTATAAATACGTCAGCTTTTCTCATACCGTTTAGAATCCTTATCCCACGCTCTCGCGCAAGTTGCTTTAGCTGGTTCACAGTCGGCATGCTTATATATAAGGGAAAGCATTGTTTTAACTTTACTATGATCAGAAACTGCAATCGCTTCAATCCTGACTTCTGTATCTTTTTCCTCAATGATGTTGACGTCGTCGGGTGTTTCTACAATCATAGGTTCGGTGAGTCTTCGCCTGCGCGAGCAATAATACTCGCGAACAGATCTGTATCGTCGGCAAAGCTGATTACGCGTCTTTATTCCGACACCACATTTAAGACATGGTCGAGCACCGAGACCAACACGTAACGCAAGCAAATATGATTTACAGTATTCGTAATGGCATGTCCATACATCTTTGCAGTGATTGCGTCCTCATGCCATTGAACTTTATGTAAGTTCAATGGCATTAGGACACAATCATCACTGCATAGGTGTATGAACATGCCATTACGAATACTGTAAATTACATTTGCTCGCGTTACGTGTATATATATATATATATATATATATATATATATATATATATATATATATATATATATATATATACGTTTATCTAACTGGATAAGAACACAGCATCATCTAGAGTAAGCTCTTCGTTTATGTTAATCTGAAATATTGTACGAGGGTCTTGTAAATAAACAGGCTTGCAATCTGAATAATCAGTCAATGCCTGAACAAAAGAGCTCAAATGATCCATCACTGAGTAGTGCATCATCCCTCATACTTCCGTTTGCAGCGCCGAATCCGATAATTTTAAACGTTTCGACTGTTTGTATATTTCAGCTATGGTTTTTGCTTCTTTTGACATAAAAAGGGTTTCATAAAATATCTCGCACTGGTTTGGGAGTGTGGATGCCATTGTTATATTAATACTGAAAGTATTTCTTTAATTATGATGGTCCTCGCTACATTCAATATCACTGCTGTTTTCACTACATTCACTATCTTCGTCGCTAGGTTCGCTCACTAACGTCAGCGACTTTAAGTTTTCTTGCACAACATCATACAATGACTTTTCTGGTGTTTTATTATAAGCTTGACCGAGTCTACGTGGTTGTTCTTCCAATAGAATCCCTAAGTCGATTAATTTATCAAGATGATCCGGATAAGTATTTGAAAAATCATACAACATCTTTTTAGAATCTTTGACAAATCTGTATGACGCATTTAAGAAAATAGTGATTTAATATTTTCTATAACGTTACAAAAACGCCATTGTCCAAATAATGCTATTCACGCATTAGATACGCTCATGAATCATTTCAAAATACTATAGGCTTCAATCTGTGAACTATTTGTCATTATATATATATTTATATATATATATATATATATATATATATATATATATATATATATATATATATATATATATATATATATATATATATATGTTTAATATAAAAGGTAACAGTCTCCGCTCGGGTTGTGCTTGTGAATCAGTTTTTCTTTGAGATTATAAGCATGCTGCTGATGGTAAGCTGTTACACATGAATTTCTTACGGTCAAGAGATGTCTGTAGTCAGTGTCAATTACCGTGGTTTGAATTTGGAACTCCATATGAGCCCCTAGCTTGCCAAATGACAGACTAGAAGGCTCAGAGGTTGTTTCAAACCAAATTACGTCTCACAGAATTATCCGTGCCTCATAATTATAATTGACAATAACGTTACATCGTTAGAATGACTTTCTTCTTCGTGTACAACAAACCAAAGCTAGACTTTTTTCAATTATTAAAGAAAAATATTTTTTCCGCGATTGTGATTCAAACCTGCAATGTCGCGATCAGAAGTATGACGGTAACTAATTAGTCCACCGAGAACTCTTACCATGTAAGCGAAAAGAACTCATACTTAAATTTAACCGCGCTGGTGAAAAACATGTGTGCGTACCCCTCCTATATTAGTTAATGTGAAAAACTACGCCATTTGGAATTCCTATTCCATGACTTGTTATATACACACCTATACATGGTCCCGTGTAATGGTAATCATACATAGTCCTGTAATAATCATTCTGGATCTCTACCAACAATACTTTGAGTAGTTTTTCACATTGACAGTTATCAATTTGACCAGCTCTTGTATAAAGACAAGAAATTTTCAATTCTGCTTTGAAAATAATAGAAGCGCCGGAATAGTAAATTTTCTTGGTTAAGTCAAGAAATCGCTATTTCTTCCTTGAGAATTGAAAGGCACGCAAATAAGCTATTTTCTTGATTTAATACATCTTTATACAAGAGCCGGTACCGCCTCACTAACACATAACACAGAGCTACACTGGGTCTGTATCCATATCGATCGGTCAACCAGTGCCTAGCAACGGCTGCACTGAGAAATTCACTTATGGGGCTGCACTCATGTGCATAGGTTGTATGTAATACAATTCCAATAATAGTGGTCGGTTTGTTCACCATGCAGGCGTTGATGCAAATCATGATCGTGTACGTGGATGTAGACGTGGACGTGGATGTGATCGTTGACGTGATCGTAACGTGGACATGTACGTAAACGTTGACGTGTATGTACTTGTGTCTGTACTCGCGTCATACTCGTGTAGTACTTGTATTTGTATTTGTCACATCGACGGAGTTTATGTTACAATCTCAGAGACGTGTATAGTAGTATGATAATAGCGTTTTTTTTTACTGATCTAGGTTGAAGTCTTCTACCCCACATGACTGTCCTCTCGCATGGGCTCCTCTTAGTAACTTTGTTTGGCGGGTTCCCGTGCGGGCTCGCCTGCATGCGCGTGTGATGTGAGGACAAAGTCAGGGGGTGGGGGTAGCAGGCTTTGACCTAGATCAGTCATAAAAATCCAAAATTTCTATTATCATACTACTAGCTGTCTTACTTTTTATATGTCCGTTCTCCGGCCAGAAAATAGAACTTGCAAAAGCGTCCGTGTCTAGTTTGAATGAAATTGTCAAGAAATTAGTGTCAATATTTAATGTATCTATATATTTTGCTGTTCACATGTACTTTCATTACCCTATCTAATAGTCTCTCGACTAATTTTTCTCCCCCACCCCACCCCCTTGAGAATTTTTTACATATAGTGTTATGTATGATGTTTATATAATATTATATATATTTTAGGAAATTATAAATGTTTCTTCACTTTAATATTTGCTTAAATCTTTATGTTTGTTAGGAAAAACATGTATAACTAGTGTCCTTGAATTAGGTTGTTTTGATCAATATGTTTTCTCAATTTGAAGGTCAAGGTTGATTTTTGTTTACAAGTTAAAATTCCATTAAGATGACACACATTCTAGAACATTCTGTCATGTGACCAATCTAGAACATTCTGTCATGTGACCAATCTTTATATATATCATGTTTGGTAGACATTTTGTTCAGTTCGACATTACCATCAGTCTTGTAAAGAGCTATTACAGTTGTGAAAATTCATTCCAAATTCTAAGAGAGGAATTATTTTAAATATTCTTTGGATTATATCAGTGCTCATAAACTTTTGGATTTTGATTGACAATTTTGGAATTTATGTGAACTTATTCAGAGATTTTGGAATACTTCATTTTGACTTCAGCACATCAAGATTTCTAGTACATCAGGACTTTGGAGACCATTGGCACATAATAACATTCAAGGACACATTCTATATTTAGGACTTGTGATTAGAACAATCATTCTTATTGGATTATTAGGATTTCAAAACACATTACTGTAAGTGACTTTTTTTGATTTTTCATATTAATTATCTAATAATAAATTGCTTGTTGAATTTTACTTGATTTGTTGGTTTCACTTTCTTTCTGTTACATTTTTCTTAGACCATAGAGTCGTAACAGAAATTGGGGGCTCGTCTTCCGGGATTGAATTTCATTAAAGCATATTAGAGATATTAAATTTATCTTTGAAATTCATATTGATTTTGTCTTGGAATTTTTTTTTCTCTTTGGCAAAGATTTTTAATAGAGAATTTTTTTTGTGTGTGAAACCAACAAGCATTTACAATGGCATCTAATGTTCAGAATTTCATTAAGCCTATCCGGGAGGGGATAGAGTGCATGAGAAAGTCAATTGAAGAGTTCAAGAGGTGCATCCATAGTGATGTTAAAACCTATCTTGACGAGCAGAATGTGGAAACGTTGGAAAATGCTGCTCGTATGGCTGATGATTATTCCTTGACTCACAAAATTTCATTTGGCAATAAGTCGTCCTCTCAGCAGTTTTCTGGTAAAAAACCATTTCAATCTCATTCGAGTACTTCCAAATTTCACAACAGCACAACTGTTAGGAATCAAACATCTGATAAGACTGATCAGAAATCCTTATCTCTTCCTACGTGCACTTATTGTAAAACGAAAGGGCACGTTATTTCTGATTGCTTCAAGTTGAAAAATAAGCAACAGAGAAAAGACAGAGCTTTTCCAAATGCTCTTATTACTACGAGGTCAAGGTCACGGTCTTGTATTGAAAGCAATACATTTGTTGGGTCAAACAAACCCCAGTCTGATTCTATTTTGGAGGCTTATGAACCATTCATGTCAGAAGGTTCTATATCACTTATTGGTGATTCTGCCAAACCTATCCCAATTAAAATATTAAGGGACACTGGAGCTTCTCAGAGTCTTTTATTATCAGGTACTTTGCCTTTGTCTGAGGAGTCTTCTTCAAGTGAAAGTGTTCTTGTTCAGGGAGTAGAGTGCGGCTTTGTAAATGTTCCTCTTCATTGTGTAAATTTGGCATCAGACTTAGTTTCTGGACCTGTGACTGTTGGGGCAGTGACTTCTTTACCCATAGAGGGTGTTCATTTATTACTAGGCAATGACCTAGCTGGAGATAAGGTTGTGGTTAATCCACTTGTAACTGACAAGCCTTGTTTGGATCAGAAAGTTGATCCTGTCGAAACTGAAATCCCTGATTTGTACCCTGCTTGTGCAGTTACTAGAGCTATGGCAAAAAGAGCTCTTGAGATTGATGTTGATCAGGATATTATTCCTTTAGCTGACACATGTATTGGTCAGTTTTTTGATGAGGTCACTTTTTCCTCAGGTATTGATCAATCAATTGGTATTGATCACAGTGATCCTCTTTTGGCAACTCATTCTCTTTGTCCTACTCAGAATGACAAACGACAATCTCTTGTCCTTGAACAGGAGCAAGATCCCGAGATATCTTGTTTGTTTCAGAGGACTATTAGTGAAACTGAAGCCACACAAGTTCCAGTGTGTTACTTTGTGAAAAATGGGGTCCTTATGAGGAAATGAAGACCACCTGATGTACCCGCTGGTGACGAGTGGTCAGTGAGCTATCAAATTGTTGTTCCTAAGTCATATCGACAGGAAATTCTTAATTTAGCCAATGAAACCCCTTTAGCTGATCATTTAGGAGTCCGTAAGACTTATCACAAGATCTTGAATCATTTTTATTGGCCGAAACTGAAAAGTGATGTTTCTAAATACTGCAGATCTTGTCACACTTGTCAAATGGTAGGAAAACCCAATCAGAAGATACCTAAGGCTCATCTGCAACCTATTCCTGCATTTGATGAACCATTTAGTAGAATAACTGTAGACTGTGTTGGTCCTTTACCTAAAACCAAGTCAGGCAACCAATACTTGTTGACCATCATGTGTGCATCTACAAGATTTCCAGAGGCAATTCCTCTGAGAAATATAAAAACTAAAACTATTGTGAAAGCTTTGGTGAAGTTTTTTACACTTGTTGGCCTTCCCAAATCTGTCCAGTCAGATCAAGGGTCAAATTTTATGTCTGGAATTTTCCAACAAGTTATGCATGAATTAGGCATCCAACAGTTTAAATCTTCTGCCTATCACCCTGAAAGTCAAGGTGCTTTGGAAAGATTTCATCAAACTTTGAAGAATATGATTCGATCATATTGCTTTGATACAGAAAAGGATTGGGATGAGGGTGTTCATTTGTTGTTGTTTGCTGTTAGGGAATCAGTTCAAGAGTCGTTGGGTTTTAGTCCCTTTGAACTAGTTTTTGGTCATACTGTCCGTGGACCATTGAAATTATTGAAAGAGAAACTTCTTTCAAATGAAGACTCAAAGATTAATCTTCTTGATTATGTTTCTGATTTCAAATACAAGTTGTCAAAGGCCTGTGAAGTAGCAAGAACTAATCTTCACATTACTCAAGTCAAATATGAAATTAAGGTATGACAGAAATACACAGGAAAGGAGTTTTAAACCTGGTGACAAAGTTCTGGCTCTCTTTCCCATACCTCAGAATCCTCTTCAGGCTAAATTTTTTGGTCCTTATACCGTTGAAAAGAAAGTAAATGACTTAAATTATATCATTAACACTCCTGGGAGACGGAAACAGAAACAACTTTGTCATATAAATATGTTAAAGGAATATTTTGACAGAGATAGCTCAGCTAATTATTCTGTTAATTTAGTTGTACCTGTCCCACACAGTGAAGATATCAACGATGGAGTACGATCAGACTATAGTGACTCTGGTATAACCAATCTTCGGAATTCAGAGATATTGAACAATCTAGACCAGAAACTTTCACATCTACAACAACAGGAAGGAAATGAACTAAAACAGCTATTACATGAATATGAGCACTTGTTTCCTGATGTTCCAACACGAACAAGTAAAATTTATCATGACGTTGACATTGTAGATTCTGCGCCTGTGAAACAGCATCCTTATAGGATGAATCCTCTCAAACAGAACTATCTGAAGAAAGAAATTCAGTATCTACTGGAGAATGATTTCATAGAACCAAGTAAAAGTAACTGGAGTTCACCATGTATTCTTGTTCCCAAGCCAGATAATACATTCCGTATGTGTACTGACTATAGAAAAGTCAACAGTGTCACCAAAACTGATTCATTTCCAATCCCAAGAATGGACGATTGCATTGATAAAATTGGAAATGCGGAATATGTCACCAAGTTTGACCTTTTAAAAGGATTCTGGCAAATTCCATTGACGGAAAGGGCAAAAGAAATTTCAGCATTTGTAACTCCAGATGGACTTTATCAATATAAAGTCATGCCGTTTGGAATGAAAAATTCGCCTGCAACGTTTCAACGTCTGATGAACATGATAACATTTGGTCTTGATAATTGTGACGCCTATATCGATGACGTCATTATCTACAACAACACCTGGGAAGATCATTTGGAAACCATTCGAAAATTCTTCGATCGACTCAGCGATGCGAATCTGACAATTAATTTGAGCAAAAGTGAGTTTTGCCATGCTTGTGTCACATTTTTAGGACATATTGTGGGACAAGGTCAAGTTAAACCTATAGAAGCTAAGGTCAAAGCTATCTCTGAATTTCAAGTTCCAATTTGTAAAAAGCAACTGATGCGATTTCTAGGTATGGCTGGATATTATCGGAAATTTTGTTCCAATTTTTCCAAAATTGCTGAACCTTTGATAAGTTTATTGAGTAAGAAAACCAAATTTTGTTGGTCTGACAAGTGTCAGGAATCTTTTGACAAGTTAAAGGCCATGCTTAAGAATGCACCAGTTCTTTCTGCACCAAATTTTAGCCAATGATTTAAATTATATGTTGATGCAAGTGATGTAGGGGTTGGTGGAGTATTGATTCAGGAAGACAAAAGTGGTGTGGATCACCCTGTGTGTTATTTTTCTAAAAAACTAAACAAGCACCAGAAAAATTATTCCACAATTGAGAAGGAATGTTTGGCTTTGATATTGGCTTTACAGCATTTTGAAGTGTATGTTACCTCAGCTCTTTCTCCAATTATTGTGTACAGTGATCACAATCCCCTTACTTTCATCAACAAAATGAAAGATAAAAATCGGAGATTGTTGAGATGGAGTTTGATATTGCAAGAATATAACATTGACATTAGACACATCAGAGGAAAACACATTGTGATTGCAGATGCACTCTCACGTGCCTAGAAATGTAATATTGTTTGATGTAATTAAGTCCAGTATCATAAAACATGTTCTTATGTAATTTTGGTTATTGTAGTATAAGATGTATATTCAAAAGAAAGCTTTATTATATAAATCTTTCTTTTTCTTTATGAGGGGAGGTGTTATGTATGATGTTTATATAATATTATATATATTTTAGGAAATTATAAATGTTTCTTCACTTTAATATTTGCTTAAATCTTTATGTTTGTTAGGAAAAACATGTATAACTAGTGTCCTTGAATTAGGTTGTTTTGATCAATATGTTTTCTCAATTTGAAGGTCAAGGTTGATTTTTGTTTACAAGTTAAAATTCCATTAAGATGACACACATTCTAGAACATTCTGTCATGTGACCAATCTAGAACATTCTGTCATGTGACCAATCTTTATATATATCATGTTTGGTAGACATTTTGTTCAGTTCGACATTACCATCAGTCTTGTAAAGAGCTATTACAGTTGTGAAAATTCATTCCAAATTCTAAGAGAGGAATTATTTTAAATATTCTTTGGATTATATCAGTGCTCATAAACTTTTGGATTTTGATTGACAATTTTGGAATTTATGTGAACTTATTCAGAGATTTTGGAATACTTCATTTTGACTTCAGCACATCAAGATTTCTAGTACATCAGGACTTTGGAGACCATTGGCACATAATAACATTCAAGGACACATTCTATATTTAGGACTTGTGATTAGAACAATCATTCTTATTGGATTATTAGGATTTCAAAACACATTACTGTAAGTGACTTTTTTTGATTTTTCATATTAATTATCTAATAATAAATTGCTTGTTGAATTTTACTTGATTTGTTAGTTTCACTTTCTTTCTGTTACATTTTTCTTAGACCATAGAGTCGTAACAATAGCCAATGTTGCTTTCACACTTTTTACATGTAACAGCATTTGTTTCATTAAGAACATTTTAAACTATGGCTAAAGGCTGTATTGCAATTTAACTGAAAGTAATTGTATCGAGAGCAGCAGTTACTGTTTTCACAATCAATTGTAACTATTAACTTATTGTGATATTAATAGCGCTAATTGGTACTTCATTTTTAGATAAATGATTAGATCATACTAGAGGAACATGTGATAACGTAAAAAAGCTGAAAATTGATGTTTTAATGCCTCAACAGGGATGATAACTCAAATGCTCTGCTACATGTCTTCTCGGGTTTAAAACCTGTGAAACGGAACGATGGAGATTCTGTTGTCAAATAATTGTAAGTTCAAGAAGACTATCTATTACTTGTTGTGGGGGGGGGGGGGGGTAGGGTGGGAATGGGGATACAGTTATATAGATGTTTACAAACTTTTAATAATCTGCGATCTTCTATTCTTGCCTTCTGTCTATGTACTGAAATTTTCTTTCTTAATTTTCTTGTCTTCTTACCTATGTAAAAGGTCTCACATTTCACACATCTTTAGAATTGTAATCCATGTCCTGTTTAACTTTAAATATCGTGCCATTTTAAAATTTAATTGAGATTCCTTCAGGTCTATTAGAACATATTTGACATCGACTCATATCACATTTAGTTTCTCAAGCCTCTCTTTCACTGAAGTCATTTAGAAATGATATGAATTTGTTTTAAACATTTTGGTTGTCTTTAACTATTAATAATTGTCTTTCTTTCCAACGCATTCCTGCTGCATTGGACATTTACAACTGAGTTTTTGATGACATGAAATTAATTTAAAAAGTGAATTGATACAAATAATTATTTGCGAATGTAATATAAATATTTAATTGCAGGAATTGGACATATTGACTTTTTCACACACACGCACTCACACATATATATATATATATATATATATATATATATATATATATATATATATATATATATATCATACAATAGGTATGACTGCAAAAGACATTTGTATAAAATGTTCTCTTTATAGTTTAAATGCATGCTGATATTAACGTAATTGATGCGAAATTATTTGCGAATTTAATATTTTGAGGACAAGTATTTCACGAGTGAAGTGGAAACATTGTAATGCCACAAGTGGCGAAGCCACGAGTGACAACAAACAATGTTTTCACTTCACGACTGCATAGATTTTCTTCTTTTTTATATATGTTTTTAAGGCAAAAACCGTTGACTTGGATAGATTTGTTTCCAATCTGTGCGATTAACTGCTGCATTACTCGATAAATAAAAACTAAGTTCTGAAATTTTACAATTATTTAGAATAGTGACTTTTTACAAATTTAGCTCAACATTATGGTGCCTCAAATTTTTGTCAAATTATTGACTGCTTTCATAAAGAGGTTTTTTTCGTTAACACATTTCAAGCGCGGATTGGGAATGTGAACATTGGGGTACTGCAAAATCATCACAGAGCTGTCGCATCTGACAGACTTAAGAGCGTAATATCTTTAAACAAAAGATTTTACTGATTGTGAGTTTGCCTATATTGATTTGGGTTTTTTATTTTTTATTTCTGCATTGAAACATGAATTTTGTGGCCGTGGCAATCTTGAAGTCTAGTTCGGCATCAGACACTGCTCCATATTTCGATAGTCATTTAATCTAGGTTTGCAATCAACACTCATCTATCCCCGATTTCTCCATCGTTTTGAAACATGATTTTGAGTGTGATCAGAGGCAAAAGCGCTAGACAAACAATTTTAGTAGCATATTTAATCAACAGCTAATTTGAACAATTACAGCTTTGGAAATCCAATTTAGAGAAAATTATGGGAATATCAGTATCGCAGATGCATATTTCCCTCTGAATGCGAAATTAAGACTTTTTGATACGAGTGCAGTTACGTCGAAAAGAATTATATATCTTGTAGATTGGATTGCTTTTCTAAGGTGTCCAGGTACATATTGTTGTCATCATGCATATGATTTGCCAAATCTAAGTAAAAGATGTGTTACGACTAGGGGTTTGAATATGTAACAAAAGAAAGAAAGACTCCAGCAAGCTTTCACAATTTCTAAAATACCAATTTATTTTCCTAAAATATAAAATATTTAAAACAAAGTGAAAGAATTAAAAATAACTGACAGTGTGGATATTCCTTAAATAATCCTAAATTGTTCTATAGAATTCATTAATCCGGAAACTGTCCAAATGTATTCCGAATGAGGACACTAATGTGCTTATGTGTCAACAATAATCACAGTTCTCAATCCAAATCTTATTAATTCCAGTTAAATTCCTGTGAAGGTAGAATATCACAAAAGTTCTTGAAATGATTCCGATAATTTCGACGGAGTAGAATAATGTTCAGATCTTTGAATGATAGTACGTAATTTCCAAATGTACTGTTTAGAGTTAAGATTTCACGAACAATAAATAAATTTCCTCTATGACTTTACCAAATGCCGTAACTGCAAAGAATCAATATGCAGTGATAAAATCCAGTTTTATATTATCTATACTGCGTAGAACAAATAAAAACCCAATCTACTCCGTCTCAAATAAACAAACCCGAATTGCGATGTTAATTCCTATTTCAGGTAAACACATTATGCACTCTAATTCTTACAAGTAAACAAGTACTAAATCAGGGAATCAGGTCACGAAAATGATTCATTTTACCACGCGCTACTCACGTGATCTAGTGAGTCGTGTTTAACCAACATTTCTAACACAATATATACATGTATTCAATAATAGCGTTGGCTACTAAAGAAAATATAAATTATAATATAAAAGGTCATAAACCAAATGAAAACTATATTATAATTTAAAAGATGATACATAAATCCGTAACAGATATCACAGTTATTTTTTTCTTGAGTTCTTCATAGCATTAGTTTTATGCCGTTTCTCTTATCAGTACGTTGACTTGTAGACAGATAATCCGAAAAGTAACACCCAGAAAGTGTTTCAAAAGGTTAACCTATTTTCCTTTTAGTAATGGTTAGTGGACTCGGACCACTAATTACTAACTAAGCAGGGCACCAGTCTGGCAGTGTGTGTGTATGGGTTGGTGGGTGCGTTTGCGCATGGGGGGGGGGGGGGAGGGGAGGGAGAACATTGGATACCGTACTCAATATTTTGAGATTGGGACATTGGCTGTAATATCAGCATCGAACGTTTCCTTTTGGATTGTCCGTGACTTTTATTATTACTTTCAGCTTCTACATAGATAGTTCTTCTGTGCAAGTGATTGACTTCGATTTTAACCGGAAGGTCAAAATTATCTTGTACCCAATCGGCGCAAGGCTGTACATTAAGCTAGATTTGACTGATACCCAGCTTTACCGCGAAAAAGTGACTCGAAGCAACCTATTCAGATCATTAAGAACAATTGCGCTAACTTCAATCAGCAGGTACATGTGTTTTGTAGTGCCCGATCTAGTGCACAAAATAGTTTTATTTTTTTCCAAATTGAACGTTGATGCCAAAGGAAAATGAATTAGTGGTCTGAGTCCGATCTCATTAGCTCCATAAGGAAAGAACATGTCAACTAATACATCTCGGCTAAACATGTATAACTGCTGCTAAACGTGTTCAAACTGCCGGTAATTGTCTATTTATGTACAAATATTATTAAATAATTTCCTTTGTTGCGTTTTTTAAAATATGTAACATTATTTTTATATGAAAATCTAGCCATCCTTAGCGTAATGAAAAACTGAATATAAAAATGTTCTTCTAAAATTCTTTGTCAATCCTACTATAGCATTTTTAACCTTTTATGGAAAACGAGTGGATGTATCCGCATGTAAAGACAATACGAAACAAGAGTTATCAATTGTAATGTATTCAAAATAAAAAAACTTGCTGGTATATCTTATCATGTAATTTAAATACAATTTTGTGGATATTTTCATTATTTTTCATTAAGTTTTCTCGGTCATTGGAGAAATAATAACAACTAAACAATAGTCTTTATTACGAATAAAAAGCTGCATGTCTTTCCAAATGGAGTGATAGTTGACTTTTTGAGAGATATGAGTGGTGGGCTAGAAGAGTGACATCCCCCTTCTTAACGTTCATTGCACATGTACATCAGGCATACATCTAGATGTGTGGTGCGCTGAAATTTGCCGATAGAAGGAATATTATTTTGATAACATGGAATAGTTGCCACAATGAAACAAAAAATGTCAAATATTTCACGCTGTTGACGGGTAAATGTAAAGATCGCAGATGTCTCGTTGTTGATGTTGTGTGCTTATGAGCTCAAAAGCTTAAATAATGCAAGACATGACCCATATACTCGTGTCAGGAGCAAAGTCATCGGATTTACGTGCTTTGAGCAAATGGAATACAGGCAAATTGTTGTTTTGGAAATTAATTTTAAAACTGGCGAATACAATGAGGGTCAACAATTACACAAATTCAAAAATGTATAGAAAACTCTGGCTGCAAGACACAACTACTTTTACAAAGAGTTTGCGAGTGAAATGTTCTTTGATATGGCTGGTTATTGTAAATCGTCACATATTTGGTATAGGACTGGGACCACTAATTATTAACAGGGTAGAGTACCAGTCTCGAGTGGGGGAACATTGGATACCGTACTTAATACTTCGATAAAGGACCATTGGCTGTAATATCAACGAGTAATTATGTTACTATTTTGTTTTTCGTAATTTTATACCAGTGTTTTCAACTTCAACACAGATTGCGTCTGTACAGGTACACGATTTCTTTTCCGGAAGGCCAATATTATACTCTGCCTACATGGCGCGAGACGTTTGATTGAGCCAGCTTTTACCGGTATCCCCGCTTTAGAAACATTAATCTAAAACAAACAAAAAAAAAGAAAAATGCCGCAAAGCACCACATTTCGAATGTTCAGAAAGTCTGCGCTAATTTCAGTCAAGAAGTATATGTGCTGTGTACTGAGGTGTCTAGTGCACAAAATAGTTTGATTTTCTTAAACGTTTACATTGATGTATATAGGAAATGAATTAGTGGTCTAAGTACTAGAGATCTAGAAACTCTTAGCAAATTTTTAAGAGAAATACAGTGCACAGCCTCTGTTAAGCAGCCACTGATAGCACTTATAAATTACAAACAATCCAACCAAGATACACAATTACAAACCACACAACCAGGATACACAATTACAAACTATGCAACCAAGAATCACAATTACAAACCATACAACCAACATACACAATTGCAAACCATACAAACAACATACACAATTACAAACCATACAACCAAGATACATTATTACAAACCATACAATTAAGATAAACAATTGGAAACCATACAACCGATATACACAATTGGAAACCTTACAACCAATGTACACAATTGCAACCCATACAACCATTATACACAGGTACACAAATCAATGACATTACAATAAAACGACATACACATTTCAAGCAGATGGAAAAAAACTATAAGTGGAAGATAATGGGATGAAGAATAAGTGTCACAAATTCAATAATTGTTGTGGAGGGGACGTTAGTATGTATTTAAACAAAAGGTAATTAACTGATATCAATTATAGACAAAATTCCTTTATTGAGTAGTTTCAGCTTGTTGAGTTAAGTGAAACTTTATTGCAAATATGTTTAAATGGCATGTGCAAATCACACACCTGCATAGCGTTCATTACTGGCGACTCGAATGAGATGACTTATTCTTGGTCGAAACATTCCCAAGTTTCTTTTTTTAAGTTTGAACTCACAAGAGAACTTTCTGGTACCGAACTAGTTCAAATAATTTCATGAAGTTATCATAATGATTTTGATAGGTCATATTTTGACTAGCATACTTTAGCGTGTGACTGAGTTCTCCGACATTTTCCGGCGATTTCTCCCGTCTTTTTCTGTATCACTCTATCGAAGTGTATCAGAGATGTAATCTTGTAGAAAAGCCACGAGATATTCCAAATGGTGGGTGATAAAGGCATAATTGTTTCGTTATTAATCTAACAAAAATATAATTAGATATTGTTAAAACCTCAATTTCACTGGCTTTTCTGTAAGATATGTTGGTTAATAGAAAGAAAGAAAACAAAACACAACAAAATTTCCAATTAATTTCCTACGCAGCCTTTTCTAAACTGTCATAAAATGTGCACATGGCAAGTCAGCTTTATGAAGAGTCTGCAATTGCACGTTGATAAATGTTAAATTTCGTTTTGACTAGCTATAAACCTTTAATAAGACTATTTCTGTAACGTATACTACTCATTTCATCACTCGCTGTCTTGATAGAGAGACTAACTGATATATGGTCCAATAAAGATATAATTTTGCACATTATCTGTATTGGTACTTTTGTATACCTTCAATTTATTAAAAAACAAAACAAAAAAAACAACAATTAAAGTTGTTCTAGTATATAAATCAATATGTTTTAGCTGTTAATACTGCAAGTTCTAGCTTTCATTTAATTTAATCGCATACCGATTGGTATTTTACAAATTTAAAAATAAAAAATCTGTCAGGAAGTTGAAGAGAGTTGTTATTCCGGGGTAATGGCCAATTTGGCAAGTAGCAACTTTAAAAGCTGCTTAAAGTTTGTTGAAAGCTATCGACCAATCACTTCCTAGGTATCGTCAAAGTTTGGTAAGTCACGGAGATAGCGCGTACCGGGTACAACATAAAGGTTTGTAGTCAGTGTCACTGTGAAAGCGCTTCCATTGAGTTGGTAGTCGCTATCTTTTAGGGACAACTTTGATATTGCAACTTGAATAGCATTCATAGCATTTTTGGCTCTCAAAATCGGAAAAACGGTAATTATTCTATGTTTGTTCTAACATTTTAAGCCATGCGTAGAAAACAAAATGTCTAATGGAAAGATCTGAAGAGGATTTATAAGCTTTAAGATCTTTTTGTCAATAAAGTCAGAAAATATTCTCATCAGAAGAAAACAGCTTTTGATCAGCTTATTCGCTTATTTTAATAGGCCCGTTATTATCGAATCTTTCTGAGCTCAAAACTCAAGTTTAGACTCAAAACCACTAAATCAGATACGATACTTGGAATACATCTACGTCATTTATATTTATATCAGTCAAGGACATACACCCAAGATAATGACAATCTCTGCAGTTGTATAATTTTAGCTTTATTATAATGAAAGTTGCCGATCTTCAAAACTTTGGACTTTGAGCCTAATTTAGCTTGATGTTCAACACTGGGTCGGCGCAAGGGTACTTGGCGCCCTAGGCGAACCTTCAGCCTTGCGCAACCACCCCACCCACCCCCGCGCAAGGGTATTTGGCGCCCTAGGCGAACCTTAAGCATTGCCCCCCCCTTCCCCCATTTGACTTTCGAAAATGAATATTGTACATTTATTCTTTCCTTCTGTTTTTCTCCTTCTATTTTAGACGCTTATTATCTTCTATGTTACGCTATTTCTCTTTCTTTTTTTTTTCATCCATTTTTTTTTTGCCGACTTCCTTCCCCCCCCCCCCCCCAAAAAAAAAAAAAAAAAAATTTGCAGCCCTAGGCGACCACCGTGTTTGCCTAGTGGTTAAACCGACCCTGACTAGACTGTATAATTGAACTTTCAAAGCATCAACATTCATATGTTTATCCAGTTTGATACACACTGTGAATTAAGCAGCCTGTTTGTTGTCTGCATAATGTTATTTGCGTATTTTAATAACTATTCTAAAAACAATCAATACTGACTTTGCAAAAGTTTGACTTCCATGACTGAGACAACATACAAAAATATAATATTGATACGATTCTGAGAGGTATTTTGTACTTCTGTTATCGCTGATGTTTCAAAGAGACGAATTAAATAAACTGGATGAATCGCAATTGGACATGGAGCTTAATCGGAATCATTGCTTCAGGAGGTTTCGCAACTTTGAGGTCAGTCCTACGGATCATACCTCGTATTTATGCCAATAGCTGTAATTAGCTGCCGTTCGGACCACCTCGGTTATTAACGAAACAAGGATTAACCAAGAAGGTGCGAATGCATGAACTACTTTTTTCATTAGCGAATTATCGGTCAATCATACGGTTTATCTAATCGTAGAAATAGCCGAGGCGGTCAGAATAGATTGCGGTGCTTTGCGAAAAAAAAAATCTGGCAAACAAAATGTATAATTTTCTGTAAATTACTGCGCCGACAAACATTTGAAGCATATTTTTTTAATCTCGCAGAAATGGCCTAGGTATGAATGCTTCTGGAATAGCCTCAATTGCTTGCGCCATATATTTTTGACCAGGGAAGGATATTCGTGTCACCGGAAGTTTGATAGTGGGTCTTATATTCCCCACATGAAAAATTAAAGTAACTAATGTCTTCCTCATACTTTCTACTTTTCTGGAAAACATTTACCATTCCTAATATCGTACAGACGCACTGTACTTTTTTCTATGAAGCATTTATCTTTCAGTAACTATTTGCAATTAATTTAGAAAGGCTACTTGGGGCACTGACATTTTATTTAAGTGTTCGTTATCTGTGAAAAGTTTCAAGTACAATATAATTAAAAATGGTGAAGAACTCTGTTTTATTGACTTTTTATATCATTGGTGCTTTATAAATTATTTTAAATAAATTCAATACATGCACTTGTATGAATATTTACTATTGTATCTACCATTCTTTTTAAACTAATAGTTTTATACAAACACATTGCATATACAGTTTTTTTTCTAAACAGTCGTAAAAACAAGAACAAAAAAAAAAAACAAAAAAAAAAAAAACGTACAGACGGCGTTATAGCTGTACGAAGATCCTAAAATAACATGTTTATGAATTTCTTTGTTTCTACAAATTATAACCCTTGTATAAGACATATTGTGTAATGTCTACATGATCACTGTTAGCTTTATTACTAGCACTGTCGACAGAGACCGACTGACAAACAGAGAGATACTTGTTTACATTTGCTGTATTTGTGTTTGTTCCCTTCGATTCCTCAAACCCTTCAACATCTTGTTCTCGTCGTATATAAAACAATATATTTAAGCTATTCATACTGCAAGTTCAATTACTTCTATAATTAATTTGCAAGCCCAAATATCTTTTAGAAATTTATTTAAAATCAGTAAGTTGCAGCAATCAGCTATCCGGTGATGATAGCCAAGTTGCCAAGTAACAGGTTTAATAGTTGCTTCAAGTCCATTGAAAGCTATTGATTAAAACACTTTCCCTTTATGTATCGTTCATAAAATAAACGATTTTGCTCACATTTTGTGCAACTATGCAAATGGCACGGTGTGCCATGAAAATTAATACGCATAGTCACCCTGAATATAACTTCCACTGAGTTGGCAGTCACCATCTTTTAATGACAATTTTGATATTGCATCTAGCAATATAATTTTGGTTCACAAAATCGGCAAAAAATCACTAAGCTTTTCTGTGCATGTAATAATAAGTTTAGCCAAGCATATTAAAGACGTTTCTCCTGAGAAAATTTTGAACAGGATTTATAAGCATTTTTTTTTTTTTTTTTTTTTAATTGTTTTTTTTTTTTTCATTAACGTCGAAAAATATTCAAATTAGAAGAAAAGAGCTTCATTTTCGGTTCATTCGTTTTACTATCATATTTTTTAAAATGTTTAAATATTTAAATAGACTTTCTTTAAAATGTTTAATATCTAAATAGACTTTGTTAAAATGACACAGAAATCTAGTTTAACACTCATCATCGTCATTAAGTAAGGAAATAAGGTTTACTTTAACTATATCCACCTTAAATTTTAAAACATACATCTTTGACAATTAGTTTGTGCAACAGTTCTTAGGTAAACAGTTTTTGGATAATATTTAACACAATAATTCTAATTGAGGACTAATTATGAAATGTTCAAACCATAATCATTCTTATTTATCTAACTTGTCAGAAACTGGAAAGGATACAGACTGCATACATATTATTTGCATGTTTGTACAACTATTTTTCGAAATAAAAACTGTTTTTGCGAAAGTTTGACTTCCATTTCTAATGTCAAAGACTATATAAACAGATATGTGAGATTGATACTAATCTGAAATGTATTTTTTATGCCATCAATTTCTAAAAGTCGAAATAGTTTTAAAGTATGAGACCCACTCATAGATTCGCTCGCGAGTGACAGTAACTACCTGCGCCATGAAGTTCTCCAGTGAGCTTTTAAACGAGTTAGAAGTGCAATCACAGTAATTACTAATACATATTGACAAGGTGATTCAGATTTTTGAAAGAAAAGGACTTGTCCGTTTTAAGCAAAGCATTATTGATGAGTTAGCAATCTATACTTGATGAAAAATCACTTCAGGCGCGTCCAACTTTGATAAAATAAATAACTTTACTTAGCTACAACTCAATGAAATCAAAGAAATCGATTAAATATACAGTAAATAATTCTGTTTTTAAATTTTAATATTAGGTTTCAGTGTATTCGTGATGGACGTATAAGATAAACTATACAAAAAGTACCTTTTTACATGCAAATAAACACTTCGTGTAAGTCGACAAAATTCTGTTCAGCTTTGTGATGGAAATATAAATTGTAATGTTAAAACGAAACCTCATATTTCATTTCGCACACTTCGTATGGTAATTTGGTCCTTCAAGTAAAGAAAGACTGTTGTCAAAAATATGAGATCAGTATTACATTTCTCTGACTTTGCTGCAGTATTAAGCACGATTTAGTCACTCTTCGATGAGACTACAGTTAATTTTAAGAATGTTATCAAATATGCCCCAATTTATATTTGATCTTGAAAAGAAATGTAAATTCTCTCCAGATTATTGCCTTTTCGACATATTTGACAAAGGTGACAATTATATTTTTAAAGTATAGAAATATATAGAAAATTTATCACGCTACAAATTTACAAGTTGTAATAACTGTTATTTTCTCTATATAAACTATAGTTGACATATCATATTTTCAAGTACGCCTTTATTTTAATTTGTAAATAACAGCTCGTAAGTACGAAAGTACATTTTAGTACAAATTTTAATATTCCTTTGTTTAACATACATTTAGTCTTGGGGCCTCGGGTGGCCGAGTGGTCTAAGGCGCTTGCCTTTACAGATTACTGACATCTCACTTCCATCCGTGGGTTCGAGTGTCGGGCTCGGCCAACGTGGGTATGTGAGTAAGCTTGCCAGTAGCTTCCCGTGGATCGGTGGTTCTTCCCTGGGTTTTCTCTGGTTCTTCCTCCACCAAATATACTGGCCGCCATGTATAGCCTATCAAATGCTGAAAAATGGCGTTAAACCCATAACAACCAACCAACCAACATTTACTCTTCTTTATGGAAAACCTAAAATACAGAAAGGCTGTGTTCCTTCAAGGGCTTATCTTCTAGAGAAACGTGTTTTTAAATCACATTCATCTGGCTTCCTTTGTTCTTAAATGCTTTCTTATCATTTTAGAAATGGTTGAAACAGGCGCAGATTTACAAGTGGTGTTAGACTTAATTTAAGACTTTTATTCTATTCCCAAATTGTCCAATATATCATTCTTACTGTTATCAGAAGGTGGCTACAAACTGTCAGCATGATATTTTATTCCTTATATTTTGCATTGAAGAATGGCTTAATTAGGTGATTAATATTCATGCCATGTTCTTTATGGGGCTTTAGTGAGCAATTACAGACTTCCTATACCAATCTGGAAGTAATCACAAGTATATCAGTATACGACTAGAATATTGGTTTCCTTTTTCTTTTTTAATTGCTTTGTGGGTACAAAATTTACAGTCTATATCGGAAGAAGAAGCTAGAAACAGTTATTTTGCCTAGTATTGTTCTTTCAACAGAACAAGCTCGAATACCTTATATAACATGAACATTTTCCATCCAGAATAAGTCTTTGCCATTTCGTTACTCCAGATGTCACCCACAGTGCAAAGCAGTGGTCATTTGCTCTATTTTGTTGCAAAACTCTCTCCATCCGGCGTATAATTAGTAAAATAGGATGTAAACCTTTTCTTCTGAAATTCTTACTATCAGAGATGCATTATTTATGACCAGGTTAAATATTTTGGACCACGTCGGCTATTTCTGCGAAAATGAATATGCCTCAGATGTGTGTCGGCGTAGTAATCTACAGAAAACTCATACATTTTGTTCGCCGGAAATTTCCCCGAAGAGAAAGAAACACTAATCTATTCGGACCACTTTGTCTGTTTCTACTACTGGATTGACTGTAAGGTTGACCGAGAAGTTACAAATTAAAACATAGTTCCATGCATGCGTAACCGTTCCGTCAATCCTTGTTTCGCAAATAGCCGAGGTGGTCCGAACGTCAGCTATGATCCTGAGCATTGACTTTGAGGTTGCAAATGCAGGTTAAACACAAAACATTGATTGGATGCTGTCTTATGATATTTATCATGTGTATACCCTGCTGTTAGTATATTCAGACCTGATTCTTCCACAACATAAGACTTTTCAAAATGTCATATCACCTGAAATGCACTGGACTAACGCGAAAATTTGTCACAAAAATTTGCAAAGTCTTGTCTTTTGATGGGATTGTCTATGGTGTGGGTTTTAAATTTGACTGGATATTTACTTTAGTAGCCACAGTTCTATATTCTCGAAGATAGGAGGAAAATACCTTTAGCTTTTTATCACCTATATAGTTTTCTTTTCTTTATCTTGTATGAAGCAAAATTATCCCATTCTTTAACGGAATATAAGGCCTGAAGCTTGCTCATATGGAATTCTCCACTCCTTTTGTGTCAAATGTAAACAAATAAATATATAATATAATAAACAGGAAACCTTTCAGCATGTTGAAACTGTTGTGATTCATTGGTGCCAAGCAAAGTACTACAATATATGAATACAGTTCTGCACTGCAATCGGTTCCATCATCAGGTGGGGATCCCCTATCCTAGAGTGTTTCGGCGCTGACCCACAACTCTCTCCAGGGGTGCGCCGACTGAGTTGATCAGACTCAGCCCGGAACCGATTAGTTTTTCCATCGCTCCACTCTCTTCTGCCAAATCCAATGTGAGGCTTCCTCCGCCTGTTTGTCAACCTTGGTCCTGTAATCCCGATGACTCCCAAGGCACGCCAAAAGGTCTGTGCTGCAAAGCCACGGCATCCTATTTCCACTGGTAGATTCCAGGCCTTCCATCCATTCTGCTGGCACTCATGGATGAGTGGCTAATACTTAGCTAATTTCCTCTCATGGGCCTCCTTCATTCTAGCTTCCCATAGCACTGTCAGTTCCAACAAAATCGCCTGCTTTGTACCTTCTGACTACAGTACAATATCGGGGTGCAGTTAGTGTTACAGATGTCTCTTGGGAACTTCAGCTGTGCTTTTACATATGTCTGCATTTCCCAATCTTGCGCTGTTCTCAAGATGCCTCTTGCTTCAGTCTTTTGCCTTTGTCTCTCACCGCTTCTCACAAAGCTGATGAAGTTGGGACCACTTTTCACTTGGTGTTTCTTTCTCCTGGCTATGTCCATACTGGCAGCAATCTCAGCAAGCACTTGGTCATGGCGCCAACAATAACGACCATCTGTCAGAGCTACATTGCAGGATGACAGCACGTGCTCTAAATTTGCAAGTCTCCCACAAAGTTTACAGCTTGGGTCATCAGTTACTCACCATGTCTTGAGGTTTGTTGGTGTAGGGAGAACATCATACACTGAGTGTATGCGGAAGCTAATTTTCTGGGCATCAGCTCTCCAGATGTCGCTCCTGGACAGTTTCCTGGACCTCGCAGCTTCCAAGCATAGCCAATCTCCCTGCTTCCTCATGCCGACAGCTTTAACTTCCCTATCTTTCTCTTCTGCCAGACGTACTTCTTTCTGGACCATGGCACGCTTCTCTTTGGTGCTTGCTGCTTGCCATGTAGGTGTTTTCAGACTTCCCAGCCCCAATGTTCCTGTCGCTACTGTGCCTACCATATCACTGTGTCTCAGTCTGGATTCTGCCTCTTCAACTGCTTTTGCTGCTACCCACTTTCTACCTGTCCGTACCTCCACTGCTGCTTCTCTCACCTTCTCATCTGCACTGTCTTTCAACATCATCACCTGCCTGACCTTGGTCACCTTGAACTCCTCTGTCACTGATGATAGTGGTAACTAAAGCTTGCTGCCGGTACTGTACAAGCCAATGCTACTGAAGCTTCTTGGCACTCCCATCCATCGTCGCAGATATGCATTGAACATTCGCTCAACTTCTTCTACGGCTGTCAATGGGACCTGGTAGACTAGAAGTGGCCAAAGGATTATTGGTAGAATACCATGCTGGTAACACCAGGTCTTGTACTTCCTAGGTAGCCCACTCTTGTCTATGGATTCCATCCAGTCTTTGGCTTGCTGCTTCATGTCTGCCACACTCTCACTGTCATTCATAGAGTCTTTAAACCACTTGCCGAGACTCTTAACTGGTTGCTCACTCAGTGTTGGTATCACGTCCTCTCCTATTTTGAACCGGTATTTATCTTGCACCTTCCCTTTCTTCAGGACCAGACTTCTTGACTTAGATGACTTAAACTTCATCCTGGCCCAGCTGATCAGGTCTCCAAGATCTTCTAACATCCACCTATCTTCTGGTACTGACTTGGATGTAATTGTCATGTTATCCATGAAGACTCTTGTAGGAGGCTGCCGAACTCCAGATGACATAATTGGTCTTCGGCTCATCTTCTCTGCCGACTTCACGAGGAGATTCATTGAAGCTGAAAATAGTACTACTGAAATGGTACATCCAGTTATGATGCCAACTTATAATCTCTGCCATGCTGTTGTGTAGTCTGACACGATGAAGCGCATTTTGAAGTTATCGAGGTAGTGTTGAAGCATGTCCCTGAACTTCTCTGGTATATGATACTTCTCTAGAGTCAGGCTCACCAACTTGTGTGGAATGCTGCCAGATGCGTTGGCGAGGTCTAACCACAACACTGTCAGATCGCCTTTGTTTTCCTTGGCATCCTGGATGATCTTAGTTAAAACACTTGTGTGCTCAAGGCAACCAGGTACTCCTGGAACTCCACCTTTCTGAACTGAAGTATCAATGTAATTGTTCTCCAACAGGTATTTTGTCACACCCCGGGCAAGGACGGCTAGGCATATCTTCCCTTCCACATTTAGAAGGGATATTGTCCTGAATTGCTTGATTCCTGACGAATTCCATTCCTTCAGAATAAAGCAGCCCTCTGCAAGCAGCCAACTCTCTGTCAACTTGCCTCTTCTCCATATGACCTGTATTAGCTTCCAAAGTCTTCTGGTTAGTTTTGGACAGTATTTGAAGATCTTGTAAGGAACACCATTTGGTCCAGTAGTTGATGCTGCCCTTGCATAGTTTATAATATCCTTCACTTCTTGGTTCTGAACTGTCAATCGGAACTGCTGGTTCTTCTGAGTGTATAAGTTTGGGCTGCTCTCCGAGGTCTTTCTCTCTATCCGGATCACTGTGGGTTTTTCCCAAGTGTTCTTCTACCTCCTCCTTCGGACAAACCAGTCTCCCTGATCTTTTGTCTCCTAACAGCTTTTTGACGAATCCAAACGAATTGGCAGTGAAATGTGCTCTCTTCTGCATATGCTCTCTCTTCTTTCGGATGTTCTCTACTCTTCTCAGTGTCTTCAGCCTTTCACGTAGGTTGTCTCTGAGGTCACTCAGCCCCTTTTTCTCTTCATCCACTGCATTGTGATACCTTTTTGTCAGCCTCCGCAGCTCTGCTCTTATGTTTGCAATCTCCCGAAGTCTACGGTTTTCTTTTGTCAATATATTTCTCTACTTTCTTTCCAAACCGATCTTTTCCCATACTGTAGATGATGGTGGCCATGGCTTCTACCTTTCTGTCAACACTTCCTGCCCATGTTACTTCCAGTAGTTGTCTGCGTCCTCATCGAACTGTCTCCATGCTGTTTTGTTGGAACTCACAGGCCATTTCACTCTTAGTTTCTGTTGACTAACACTCTCATTTACTGTTGTAGCCCTTATCTGAATATCCACCTCCTGTCTCCCGCTCAAAATCACCGAAGTATCTATACTCTCCACTCTGTTGCTGAACTCGTTTTCATCCTCTAGCACTTGGAGGTGCTGGACACTTTGGCGTGTATCCTGGTCCATCTCCTCCTCCGTCTCACCAGGTTGCCCTGTGCGTTGTACTAGATTCAGGATCAGAGGACAGCCCATCTTGGTACGGTGAATTTTAAGCCCCCTCTCGTTTTTACATGTTTTGCCACAACTGCAGACTCTAGATGTGTCCATATTCTGCTTCGTTGTCCGTTGATCAGGCGTGTTTGTATCAGTGGTCTGGCTGTTTGGTCGATCATCCTCTCCCGCTCTCGCACGACCTTGGGGGTATCTCACAACATATCTATCCATAGCGAAGTTGTAGGTTTCTCCTTCACAGGAGTTGTACTCTGGCTTGCTAGGCCATCATACACCTGTTCACCGGACTTTCCCGAATGTCAGCAGTCTCTCCTTGCTGTCACCATTCTAATACACGAATGACTTTAAATTGGAGCTGATTCGGTTTATTTTGAGAGAAGAAAAGCTATTTTAATTTAATAAAATATACTTTAGATTCGCATGTCTTTCTTGAAGGATGTCTGGATCATTTTCTTCTACTTTCAAAAGAGCTGAACACCTTAATTTTAACAGTTTTATTCGTTTAGCCAGCTGAGAAGTGTAGGATAAAAATTAAGCTATTGATAGTTTGGTTAAAACTGTATTGTTGTCTATATATTTCTTAAGTGTTAAAATAGTCTTATCATTGCCTCGTTAGTTCCATTTAAGCTGTAATTTGAAATTTTATAGGTAAACCTTTATGTTCTAATTTTGATCCCGGGTTTGAATCTTACCTGGATGGGCCTGGCTCGGCCACCGTTGTGTCATTGGGGTAACCGGAAAGAAAGTCACAGGGAAAATCTATTGACATTTCCCATCCCCCCATGTAAAAAAAAACAATTCATTTCATAACAAAAACAGAATATATACAACTCATTACAAAGAACATGTCTATTTACAGAAAAACTACAATAGTAAAGATTTAGATGCAATTACACTTTACAGTAAAGCAAACAAATAACAAGTGAAGCCATATCATGAGTGTTCTAACTTGGATGTTCATATTTTATTGTTTTCATCATGATACGAGCGTAAACACAATCATTAACTGGTGCATAGTTACTCAATAAAAACCAGGGCTAAACAAGCTGAACTTGCCCTTAGGAGATTTGAGCTTGCCCAACACATTAAAAGCTTATGCCAATAATTAAAGTTTTTTCTTGTGGTATTTTTTTTTCCTGTGACTTTTTTACGTGACATTTATTCCGGTGACTTTCTTTCCTGAATCCTCCTTGGGCAAGGCACTTTACTATAGTTGCCTCGGCACCAGAAAACCTACTGCTGTGCCATGAAACATCAAACGAAATCAAAACCAAACCCGAAAGAGTTCAGACTGAGTCAGGTTATTGAGTCAACTCTCCACTTTTTTCCATCTACCATTGCCACAGTTTAATCAAGATCAATTATCGCTTCAGATAAAAGCTATCAACGGTACAATTTAAAGCAATATCTCAGATGCAGCAATAAATTGTATCACATTAGTTTCTCCTAACAGCCTAATGGAGATTTGGGAGCGCTGTTGCTGAAATGGGTGTTACATGTTTTGATAAGCGACGGGTTTGTATCAGGAGAACAAACGAAAATATAAAAGACACCAAATCGATGTTTAAATATCCTAAATGCCCTGATATCAAAACTTTACTTTCCGTTAAAGTAATCTGTAGCACTTAGGAACATGGTAAAATTATCCATGTGCAAGGAGCAAAGTATTACATAGTTTGATCGCGAACAACACTCAAACAATGCATGTAGATAAAGGTGCAGGAAGACTGTATCATAACGGGTCAATTTAAGTAGCTGTAGGCAAACATGAGCCAGCAAACAAAGAAATAAATAAAAGCAAAAGTTAAAGCAAAGACTTTCTAAGCATTTCATTTCTGAAATTTATGGAAGTATTAAGCTGCCATGGTCATGAAGAGATATTTCTATAGCATACATGATCAAGACTACATTCTTAACGTCAACAAAACGAGTTACCGATTGCATTCAGTTGAGATGATTATATAGCGATGACGACAAATTTGCATACTGTGTGTGTGTGTGTGTGTTTTATCATGTGTACATAATCATGGCAATACGTTGCAATCAGTAATTCGGTTTATTTACATAAAAGACGTAGTCTGGATCTCGGTATGACGGCGGCAGCTTAATTCTTCCCTGTAAACATCTTGGAAATTCTGTTTAACAATCTGCATGTTTGTTTGTTTTTTAAAATAAAATTTTATATTACTGCGTTGAATTCGTCACTGGTATGTGGCTATGGGTGATTCTATAGCGACGTGACGTACCGTGTAAACGTTCCACATAGAGTATATAGATTTAAGCCCGATTAAACTTGCTAATAATTTTTTCAAATGTATATTTAGGCTGCAAGCCTTATATGTTGTTATTGCGTGTATATGAAACATATACATACACTAAGTTATATATTACAATACGCGGTGGTATCTGTACAAAATTCAGACATTTTCAAACGCTGAAGAGTGTGGCAAAGTTTGAAAATCATCAATATATCTATAACCACACGTATTACTAAATTAAGATAACTCCTACTTTATCACCCTCTACTGATGTTATTTAAATCCCGTGCATAATTTGTTTTTATTTTGAAAACCATAGTGTTTGTTGAAACATCGTGTCTCTGCGAAAAACAAATTGTTGTTAAAAAAAGATTTTGTTTCTTCTCTTTATTTTTGTATTGGTATTTTTACTAGTTTTAATTGGAGGGCATGAATCATATTTTTAAAGTGTTACGTGACTTGCTCGGATTCAATAATACTTTTGTTTTTAACTGTTACCATTGCGTTTAATTATGTAATTATGTAATGACGCAAGGTATACTGTCAGTATTGTATATTACTTTGCTTTAACCTTGATAAAATGTAGAAATTCTGTGAAGTTTTAGTATGCTATAATTTTTATTAAGCATTAGATATCAATTAAATCTTCCATTTAGCTGATCCAATATAGAAGAAAAAAATGCTGATTTATTGATGTGCTCTATACATTTCATCATTATGAACACTGGTAAAAGTGTAAGGTGTGGTTTATTATTTAGATTCCTTACTTACACCTATGCATGAATACAACACAAACATGTCGTTAATATGGAATCATGACGCACACTGCACTTTCAAATTTACACGCCACCATGACAGCAGCATTGAGATAATCCCAATGATACTGTAACATTAGACTGAAATTTTGTGGCTCATCATTTCATAATGGTATCTTCAATTTTCATTGATGTATTGCGTCATTTTTCCTAATATAAATATTTCGTTGTGTTCCTTTGGCTACATGACATTCCAACCTCTTCAACAAAGTTGTTTTTAATTTTTTTTTATATACCTATAACATAACAGAATAATTAATATGCTTGTTTTTAAGTATAAAATAGGAATGTTGTTATCTGAGTATTACAAAATATTGGCATTTTCCGCCACATGACCTCAGGTCAAATATGTTTCAATACATAGTTAATAACCTATACATATTTACTTTTCTTGCATTTAAACATATACTAGATTTGTTTGACAAATTTATAATTCCTATTGTGGGTTATTGTAGTGAAGTTTGGGGTTTTATCATGATAAAGCTGTTGAACGAGTTCATTTACAGTTTTGTAAATACTTATACAATGACTTTGTACACGATGAATTGGGCAGAACTTATATAATATCAAAGCGTTATGTCCAAATTGTGAAATGTTGGATAAAAATATTATAGGTGAATGAAAATAAATAGGTATAACTTGTATATACACTGTCATTAAATTATTCAAATTTATTCCCAAATGAAGTAAGTTGGGTAACCTGAATCTTTTAGCTTCTCTTGGTTTTTACGAAGAATGTCTATAACAAAATTCTGGTCAACCGAATGTTTTTGTATCACATTTGAAACAAAGAATTAATTTCCAGTTTATTCAAAATTGACATAGCAGACTTGAAGATTCCAGTAGAGCATTATCTCGTAAACGCATATATATATATATATATATATATATATATATATATATATATATATATATATATATATATATATAGTCTTTTTTTTCAATTTCAGCCTTATTCGTAATATATACTGTAAAATATTTCTGCGTGCATTGGCACAATTCAGAGTGTTATCACATAGATTAGAAATTGAAATTGGAAGATGGGCTAAGCCAAATAGTGTACAAATTAATGAGAGAAAATGCAGATTTTTGTAATTTATAGAAAATGAATACCATTTGGTTTTAGAGTGTAATTTCTATTCTAATGAAAGAAATGTGTACTTTGATGAATATTATTGGAAGAGGCCAAATTTGTTTAAGTTTGTAGAGCTGATTAATTCTACAGATGTTAGCATCATTAAAAAAATTTCAACCTAAGATACCTAAGGCGTTTACAATTAGAAATCAGAATATGTACGCAGTATTATGAATGTTCACTATATATTAGAAATGTATCATATATATATCAAGCATTTTACAGGATTTAATCAGTATGGCGTCTAAAAGTGTACACTAGAGTTTCAGGATTATTTGCTGTCGTGTTTGATAATAATGTAAATATTTGTGGAAAAATATATGCATAAATATAAACGTCTAAACCCGAAGTGTTATTTTTTTTAATTGATTTTAGAGTTTCAAGTATATATTTTAATACAATTAAATCACAAACGCGGGATACGCTTTGCTTTGTCGCATAGCTGATGTAACGCTGTGGGCAATTGCTATATGTGTTTCATTAACTTTTCTAACTACATTTTACTGAAAAATGCGCGGATCTTTGGTCAATTATAGAATTTGACCCCGTATTTCCAATGTAATTTTGAAAATGGTTATGGCGGAAATATTTCAGAACATCCAGCATATTTATGACCCACATCAAAACTTGTGTCTAACCATAATATCCTACGTTCGCATTTTGTACATTTCTTGTTATTATTATGCATTAAACAGTGCAATTTTCTAACCGATTAATTAAATTGTGTAAGGAATTATCTACGATGATAGACAGTCCCAACTGTTTTCTATATAAACTGTATAACTCGTGAACATTTTGTCAATAACTCGGAATAGCAGACTGTATTTTCTGTGTCAAAAAACATTTTCCAAATTGTGTTTATTCCAGTTTTCTAACGTAACGTATTTTTATTAATATCATTTAATCTTACAAGGCTGATCTGGTATTCGATACCGATGTTCAGTCCGTATTTCCGTATCGCACACCCAAACTGGAATTACAGAAGGGTGTTTACTGACGTCTGACGTCCGTGCGTCTATATGCTTCAACGCACCGTATAACACTTTTATAAATCTCAATTTGTTTTGAATTTCTTTCACACTGTTTAGCGGAAATATTTGAAAAGCTTAAAAGAGGCGATATGTAATGAATACAAAACTACAATTGTGTTTTGCTCTCAGTCGTAGCAAGAACTAGTTTGATATGGCGTAATAATACATCTAGGCCTGACGGCCTTGACTTATTAATACGCCATATCAGACTCGTTTCTTATGCTGTATGTACCTTTGTGTATATAGCATTTGCGATTAATTGTAATAATGTTTCCGTGTTCTAAGTTTTACTATTCCTAATATATAGAAAGATAACTGTAAATCATAATTGCAACATGCAACTAGTGCGTTATATGAAACTGTACAGAGAAATTTACAAATAATTGTTAAATGGACCTAAAAAATAATATTACCTATATCAAAAATGTATGCATAGAAATCATTACTACAGTATATTTTGTGTTTTCCTCAACATGAGTATAAAAAATAAAACAAATATGACATTATTTTAGACTACTCTGTCTATAATTGTTTTGAACATGGGAAAAGTGTTTGTATATATATATATATATATATATATATATATATATATATATATATGAGTGTGCGTGCGTGAATGTGTGTTTATACGTGGATGGGGGGGGGGGGGGTGTTTTCCTTTCCAAATCTAAAACTCTCCATCAAACGAAAAGTGGTAATTATGCGCGGTACCATAAAATATTTATAAAGAAACCAAATGTCATCCAAGCGCTTAAACGAATATTTAGCAATAAATAAATGAAACTATTGACATGCACTTACCAGACTACACTTTTTCTATTTAGCTTGGATTCTTGTGATTTAATAACAAAGGGATGATTTATTAACTTTAAATATATTTTCCTGATCTATAATATTATACCTGTGTTATGCCTTCGGCTATATAACGATTCTCATTTGGCAGACTAAGTCTTATAAAATAAAATCTTCAACGTTGATATTCACAAGCTTCATTCTCACGTTGAACACCATAAAAACGGGTTTGTATAAGTTTTACGCTCGATGATGCAGTTATGACGTAATGGTAAACATAACCCTTTTGTTAACGACATTACATCTCGGGACAATCATTTGTATTTACTAACATTTTAAAATTAGAAATGATGGATACGGGTGCTGCACTTGTACGGGTAATTCGTTATTTTTTTTTATTTTTTGTTTTTTTAAATCGGTACAAAATTCAGGCATAACTCTTTAAATCGCTGTAAACGATGAATTGGACATCAAATGTAATCAACAATACCCTTCGTGATACCCTTCTAACTATATCTTTGGTTGATTTTTTAGCGGCACTTTCAACACATTTTTTAGGGTCAGCTGCCTTAGTGTGTCCTTGGGAAAGGCACATGGCTCTGATTTTCTTGGCATCACATAGTCAACAATGTGCTGAAAGTCCTTTTCCCAACGACACACCGAGGCAGCAGACCCACACTGGCCTAAGCGTGTATCAAACCCGCGAACCTTGGATTACGAGTCCGAAACTCTATCAACTGAGTTTTAGCGGTTTGCCTATCAAAATGACCTGACATTAAAGTTTTGTTTGGTGACTGCGATAAATAGCGTTACATGTTACTATAGGCCCGACTGCGATAAACAGCGTTACATGTTACTATAGGCCCATCTGCGATAAATAGCATTACATGTTACTATCGGCCCAACTGCTATAAATAGCGTTACATGTTACTATAGGCCCAACTGCGATAAATAGCGTTACATGTTACCATAGGCCCAACTGCGATAAATAGCGCTACATGTCAATGAAACATATGCTCAAAAGCGATCATTAGTAACATCAGTACCAAACATCCAACTTTCACAACTTTCTCTGGCTTATTCTTGCGGAGGGCTTTTTTGACAGGCGTATTTTCCAGTCAAAATATCGAATGATTTTCATGAAAACTAATTTCTGGTTTATCAGCAATTCTAGTATAAAAAAAAAAAAAAAATGAAGAAAAATTCAGTTTAAACTATTCAATGTAACGTGCACGAAGAATATGTTTATCTTAAATGATACACAACTTTACAATTAGAGGTTCGCATCTATTTTCAGAATATTTGTGTTTCTTCTACGTGTCTCGACATTTACACATACCTAGATACAAAATATTCATGAAATATATTATGGGCCCTATCTTAGAGGCCGGCCTATTTTAGAAAGCAAAACGTTATAGAAATAAGGCGGCTCTTTTTAAAAATAGGTCTATTTTTATAGGCCGGTTTAATATCGAGGAACAGAACTACATCTATATTTATAACAATTTAAAGTAACTAATAGCGGATTTAGAACGGTTGGGTTAAATTGAGTTAAATCAAAGCAGAGAAAGGTGGCCATTTTGAAGCATAATGAATAACACCCATATCAAAATCGAACTGCCGTAGAAACAAATCCTGGATTAGCCCTTCAAAAAAAGTCCTCCTTACTCACTCTCAACTGACAAAGGTGTCTCTCATATATACACTATTTATTTTAATTTAAAAAATAAATAAAAGGCATGAAAACTGTTTGCATTCTGTCCACCACGCAAGACTTAATTTTTTGTTCACTTAGCTTTAAGGAGTGTTTTGTTTCTTTCACTTTTTTGGGAGGATCCGAATTCAATTATCAAAGAGATAACTGACTTTCAAGAATGACATCCCTTTTTATTTCAACTTTTATAACTGTGCTCGCTTCTGAAACATCGTAACGTGTTGTTGACTGTGAGGACCTTTTTAGCCTATGTCTCTGCTTAACAAAACGAGTTTTATTTAGTGAATTATTAGAAAACCATGCTTCTAAAGAGGCGTCAATTAGTAAAAAGAACATTGATATACCAGTTTGTAAGAAGTAAGTAGGATATCCGAATACAAACAATAAATGAGTCCCCTTCATATACTTCCTTTCTAGGAGTATAGCAAACACTATTTTATACCTTACAATATGACAATTTCACTTCGTGAGCAAATAGTAATTAAATATGGTTTGATGAACAGAAATTTTTTAAACTATAGACATAATTTCATTCAACTAATTTGCAAGTGTCGGTGGATTATGTTATTTTCCCATAATGCATGTCGAGCTCAATCATTTACCATCCTAGAGAGGACCTTTTCAGATATGAATTAAATGATCTATCAACTTCCCTTAACGACTGTCGCATTGATACTTTGATGCTATACTTGTTTTAGACTGTAATCCCCGCCCCCTCTCCTAATTGTTAGAGGGTATAAAATGCATATATCGATTTTAATTGTGCAGGAGAATAATTGCAATTTATTTTATGTTAGTCCCTGGATTAGTGGATTTTCCAAGAGAAATAATTTTGAAAATTCACTTTAGCGAATTATCAATTTTATTTTTTTCACTCAAGAACGTTTTTTTCATCGATAACATTATGACCAAAGATTTTCATCCACCATGTTGTCAATCTCTTTTTTTCCAACTATGTGCTTTTTTACCTTGAATTAGGAAAGCTATGACTCATATTTCTGTGGAAATATTCACAAAGCAGAACATAAACGGTAAACTGCTGACATTATCGTGAGAAATCTGTTACTTCAATCTGCTATACACTTTAGCAAGCTAACAAGTTTGAGCATAAAATAAAAACAAAATTTGCTAGTTTCGAGTGAATAGCGGATATATATATCATCTCGTGGGTGAAACTACTCGAGTATTTTCACCCACTCGATCACATACATTCATTATTCACTCGTTATAAGCAAATATGTTTTATGTCATGAATGAAACATCAGGCAGAAATTAATAATATCCTTTTATGCGTGAATTTAAAAGTACTTCAGATTTTAGGACTCTTGTCATTGTTGCGGATGAAGTTAGGATTATATTACGTATGATAGCCGTTGTTCCGGGACCATCATAAGTATTCGATATTTCAATTTTAAAAATAGGGAGAGTGATATATATATATATATATATATATATATATATATATATATATATATATATATATATATATATAACACATTTACAGATGCACTTGTTAAGTTTTTGTATTTATGCGAATAATAGAGGGAATATTAATTTATTACGTGCCGCAGGTCGCGGAAAGGCGTAAACTTTAAATACTGCACCAACCATTTTCAAACACTATACCCGTCTGTCTAGAGTGTTTATGAATTGAGATGAATGAAATGTCAAGAAACATTAATTTTTATCTGTCATGGTCTATCTGCCATATGTAGCATCATGTAATTTTGGAATTTTATAAAATGTTTCCTTTAAAATAGAAATCTATTTGAAAGTCAGTTTTACGACACCATGTATGCTATGGAAAGATAAAATTTTTGAACGCTGAATAGAAAATAACAGAGTAATTAAATCTGTTTAATTTCGCCATATGTCAATAGAGAATTAAGCTCTGTACAATTAGGGAAATACAATATATGTCACTAGCTTTGTTTTTCGAGCATGAAATCGTAGATATCAAAAAGTTTTACCTCTTTTTAGAATATAGTTTGAATATATACAAGTAATCTCAGTTGATTAAACATGGATGCTATCTACGATGAAGCTATTGCAATGCTTTTGAATTTATGGTGAGTTTTACAACCGAATTACAACTTACTAAGATATAGAAACTAAGAAGGAAGACTTTCCATTGTTCGAAAAGAGTATCCATCCTTTTGTAATGAAAAATTGCCAATGAAGCCTGTTATGAAATTTCCATAAGAATTTGATGTAAAAAATCTAAATATGATAAGTAACTCTATCCAAAAATGCAACAAAAGTCATTGATTAGCTGACAATATTAGGTAGCAAAACGTATCGATCAAAGGGCTTGCGTCTGAATAAATCACCATGCAAACAACTTTCCTCCATTTTGAATTAATTAGATGTTATTGTTATGGACTTGTTTACATTTATATTTGATACAAAGGCTTTACGTACTAACACCCTTACTTGAGTAGGTAACACAACACAGATTTTCCTATAAAAATAAACAAGTATATAAATAAAAATTTAAAAAAATAAAAAAAGCATGGCAGTCCTAGACTGATATACACCAAGTCACTAATAAGTTTTGAATTTAGTCTCTTATACATAGTATTCCTTAAGCATTTAGTACAGGGGATCAGTAATTTATATCATGTAACAGATATTTCGTAGAACAAGCTCTAATCTCAAATGCACACTAAGACGCCAAACTTTGAAGCTTAATAAACATATAATAAACCAACAGAAAATGTAAACAACTTTATTCATATATGCTTTTAAATGGCAAGTGAAAGGGTGTCATCCATCTCCATTTTGCACAATCTTACACAGTACAAAACTACTATTTCAGCCTCAGACTGAAATAGTTTTTGCATTTCAGCCGCAGTTTGGTATCTACATCAAGCTGCAGTACCCTCTTCTGTTGTGAATCTTCAATGGCCCATATCAATTTCGATAACAGTAACCATCCGCACACACACACACGCGCTGTAGTAAAATGTTTCTGTCACAGGCTGTGGCTTCTTAAAAAGTACTCCATATTTGGGCAATACTGGGATATATCACATATTTAGTATCCGAGATCGTGATTTTAAGACAATTTTACGTTTATAAATTTAACAAGGACTAATTTGCGAAATTGTGGTGTGCTACATATTGAACTGTCTACTTGTTACTGTTCTTATTTCATGTAAATAATCCCTGTGGTGGCATGCAATTTTTCTACGTGACCTTTCAGCATAAATGTTTGTACTAGCATGAATTTCTTCAGTACCCAATGTAATTCACCCAAGAAGACAAACTTGAATAAGGTTACCTAAGTCCTAAATAACGCGCAGAGAGACAGCAACATTTCTGGATAATAACTCCAGATTATCCATTTACTAAACTATTATGATGACGTGTACCACTGTGCTTACAACTGCGTGTGATGTGCGCCAAGGACAGACACTCACAGTATCACCAATAAACAGTTAAACGGAGTCAAGTATTGCTCATACATTTTGTCAGAGCTAGTAAGTTAGGGAAATAGTAATTCTTCCACTTTTCTGCTCACTAGCTGTACATCCATGTACAGAGCCTACGCTGCACAAGGAGGGGGGGGGGCACACGCATCCAGCAACACAACGACTTTAAAAGAAGTGTTAGAAGAGCTACAATTCAACAGTTTGAAAGAAATAAAAAGGGCATGGAAATAAAACCACGACATAAACCTACTTCATAAAATTACACTCTATGAACAACACTAATTCTCTTTTATACCTTTCGATATTGAAAAAGCCCGTCATGCCTGTGCAAAGTTAAAATCAGGTTCAGTAATTATAATTTTTCAAAATATTTCGGCATCAATTCTTTTGCATGATTTGAAAGTGTGGGTGCATTATGTAATTTATTTTCCCTAATTGCATGTTTAGCTAAACAGTTTATTACGCTGGAAAGGAACTTCTTATTACGTATGAATCAAACTTTATGTCCACATCTTTAACGACAATTACATTAATGCTTTAATGAAAGGTTGATTTCAGTAAACAAATACAATTGCTGTATCAGTGGCGTGCTAAGGGTAAATGGCACCCGGGGCGACGATGATGGCCCAAAGGGCCAGAATACGAGGCCCGAATTTTTATCGGCTGTTTTGGCGCCCCAAGATCTTTGGCGCCCGGGGCAACCGCCCCGTCCGCCTCCCCCCCCCCCCCTCGTTAGTACGCTACAGTGCTGTATTATTCTTTTAAGAAGAACGCTTGCGATGTTATGACTGAAATCTCAAGCTAAAAACACAAAATTCATATCCTTAAATGCGTCAATTGAAAGGCGCTTTAGCTTTAACGCCACTTGTCACTGTACAATATGTAGACTGAAGGAGGTAACACCTATAAACAATTACGGTACATGAATGTCTTTCAGTTTTAAACATGACATTCATCCATGAAAACTCACAGCTGGCTAATATTACCTCGTTATAAATATTTCCCTTATGGAAAGAAACATTACACATCATGGTAGTCATTTAGGGACCATCATTAGTATTCGATAACTTTGTAAAATTAGAAGTACTTGATAAGACTCTAGCAGGTGCGCGCGTAAAGTGTTTATATTTATGCGTAAGAAAAGGTGGAAAACCCATTTTTATTTGTCGTGAGTCTCGAAATGGTCGAAAATGACACCAATTTTAATCATCAATTTTAACGTGATACCCATCTATCTATATTGTTTATGGCGTTACAGGAGGAGAGTATTAATGAGTGGCATGGAGGTTATGATTGGATAAGGTTGGGCTGTTACATTTTGTATTATACAACCCCGAAATTTTGTACTAATGTTTTCTTCTGTTTCTTTTTTACAATAAGATTCAGTTAAAAGTAAACTTTCATAAAATTCCAATATATCCTGGAAGATAAATTAGTATATTCATACCAAACTAGATTAAGTCACACAAAAACCTTATATCAGGACTTTAGTACCCACTTCCCCCAAAAAATGAAAAAAAGACTAATCCAAGTTTTAAAAAATTAAGAAATTTCCAATGTATGTATGTATGTATATGTATGTATGTATGTATGTATGTATGTATGTATGTATGTATGTATGTATGTATGTATGTATGTATGTATGTATGTATGTATGTATGTATGTATGTATGTATGTATGTATGTATGTATGTATGTATGTACTTAGTCCAACTTTATCTATTTATCCATGTGTTCATTAAGGACTGCAATTGGCAAAATTCTCGCTTGCCAGGAATATTTCATTACTTCTAACAAAATAATCGATTATCAAATAATTTTAGTTGAAGCCAATTTAATGTTAAACTTGTTTTTTTTGTTGTTGTTGTTGTTGTTGCTTTGTTTGTTTATTTGTTTTAAACCATGATATATATCTATGTTGTACACCCGTGCGACTTAATGAAACTTCAAATAATATCTCTTGTATTAATTATTTTTTATTGTTAATTTTTATTTATCTTATATTTTGTCTATATCTTTTCCCTTTCTGGTACTTAATCTTTATGTACCAATGAATGTCTGCTGATGAAATAACAGTTAATAACAGATGTTAACATATTGGTTAATACGATAAAGGTGTATCTTTGTAATAGTTATAATTTCCTACTTGTTTATTTGCAATCTGATTGTGTCCTTGAAAAATTTCACTGGTTCTGATCCAAAAGGCTTTTCGACTGAATGTATTACTGACTCCACTCCTCGACTGAATGTATTACTGACTCCACTCCTCCACATATTTCCAGTTATCATCAATGGTTTCACTGAGACCAATTATCACGTCAGTTAAAAGCAATCTATAGTGTAACTGAGACAATATCCTAGGGGGCAGCAATAACAGTACCGCTATCTGTTGCGTCTAACAACTAAATAGCGTTTTCGGAACGCTATTGTGGTAATTGGTATTACATGTTTAGATAAAAGATAGTTTTGCACGAGGAGACAAAAACGCAATAATCGATGCTTTAATATCCTAGGAGGAAAGATATTAAACCTTCGGCAAACCGTCTCGTAGAGTTCAACTTCAAGCAAAGAGAAAAAATAAAATAAAATAGCATACAATAAACTACCCATTTCGTACAAAGTTGGTATGAAACCTCGTAAGAGGGAATAACTCGACGAGTGGGAAAAGTACCTAGTCGGTAATTTTTAATATCATGTATGCATTAGTAGCGTAAGTTGAACAAGGAAGTAAAAATGTAAGCAAAAAAGAGCGGTCCTAAAAAAAAAAAAAAAAAAAAAAAAAAAAATTAATTTAAAGTATAAGAAAAAAATAACAATTAACTTCTGTGTTTCTTTTCAATAAGCGTTCAATCTCAATGAATTTGGGGAAGGCATTACGTTGAGATTACGAATACTTCAATTAACACTTGTATAGCTAATGTACTTACTTTATCTACGATAGAGATATGTGACCGGTAAAATTGCTCATATTCTTAAAAACGTTCGCTTTTGGTGGCGGGGGGGGGGGGGGGGAACCATGCTATTTCATAGGTTCGGGGTGGATCAGATTCACATTATTGAGATATCTGGCTTGCTAAGTTTCCATATCCCTATTTATTTAAACTTTTATCACTGCACTCACTTCTAAAATATCGGAGGGCGTTGCAGAATCCCAGATTCTTTTTTTTTTTTTTTTTTTATTCATGCTTTACGCTTGTGAAGACGAATTAATTCAGTTAATAGTTACCATGCTATGCTTTCAATTAGGATTTATTTAGCAATTAGATCTTCCTGATACCAGTCTGGAAGAACAAATAGCAGGTATATCAAATACAATCTGATACTCATTCTTCTTTTTAGAATTCCTTCCTTACTCTTAAATGAACACCATTGGACTCAGCGTGGAAGTTGCGATATTCAGTTTCAAAATCCATGTGAACATGATCTGCATATACCAAATAAAGGTACGGTAAAACAATGTACAGTTGTAAAGTTAACAAATAGTTTTCCTTTGCAATTTATTCTGTATGTGATTTTTCTACTTTTCACAAAAAGCAGGTTTTTGAAATTCGCTACATTGCCTTAAAGGTCCATCATATAATTGTTCTGAGTGATCTCTACGATGCAATACCAGAACATACATGCCACCTGATATATAATGCTATCTAAAGGTATACTCAATAGCATTCAAATTGTAAATTTTAACATGATGATTTTAATTCCCTTCTTCCGCTATCTTCAAGCAAATTATCGCATTATCATCGGATATGTGCATCTGCGGTAGAAGTAGTGATGAACGCAAAGCACGGTTTAGGATCTGGCCATACAGAGAAGACGCGATTATTTTGTCTGCACCATGAGAGTAGTATAGACACTGTATTACCTCAGCCACAATGACCTACCAACAAACAGCCTTATGTTCATTTTTCAAAGACCAATACCCTACTGCCCCCCTCCCAATGAAAAAAAAAACAATTAATAAGAAGCATAAACACAAGGTGACTGTAAAAAATCTTTTTTCTTACAAACCCAACACCCTACCACCGTATTTCCTGAGTCACAACGACATTCGCACAAACACCCTTATTTTCATTTTTGAAAAACAAATCAATACCTCCCCCCAATACAAAATTTTGGAAAACAAATACCCTACGATACAATTTGTTTAGACAGTATGATTCCTGGCTCAGCCACAAAATACCTTATTTTCAAAAATAAACACCTACCCCCTCACCCAGCGCTGAGGAATTACGTTATATGTTTTATTTTTGACATTATGTTTTGAGATTTGCAAGTTTAGCGCTGGGTGCCTCAAACCTTAAAAAGCCAAAAAGCAAACAAACAAATGAATAAAATCTATAATTATAATTTCCACTTCCCCTACCTCCCGCAGATCCAAAAAGCGAATATCAGTTGTCACTCATTGTCATCCAAGTGATAACTGACAATTAGCAGCATTGGAATCTCAGCCCTTAATCGTTTTCACCCAACTAGTATCATCCGAGACACCGTTACTCCCAGAGTTCAATACTTTTCTAGACGCAACTCACAAACCCACAAAAGATGATCGAATGTATTTTCAGTTTACAAAATAAAATGTAATGCTTTAGATAAATAAACAATGGACTTCATATTTAAAAACAAGAACAAAAAACAAACTAACAATTAATGCACCTGACCCATGTCCAGCAACTCATTTTAAGGTCCCCAATTAATAAATAAATTACAATATACCAATAGACAAAAAAGTATATTACACAGAAAACAATTATTTTATGTACAAGCCATTGAACATTTTAAACAGTTATATTTGACAATTTGACAATGATCATTCAATAAATAGATATAGTGCACAGTGTGATATACAATTCTAGCAAAATCAATTTAACTGGGCAGTATGGATGATACATCAGGATGTGGAATATCTTATTGGCATCTAGCTGATACTAGCATACTAGAATTAGTAAAATCAATATATAGATTTCACATCTTCTTTCAGATACAAAAGCTGTTGTATGAATGCAAAATACCATTACCTGATGATCAATCTTTTAATCCAGCAAACAATAATATACATTTTAAAAAATCTAACATAATCTGTAATAACTTTAATATTTCTCACAATCATCATGATTTGAGATATATTAATGGAAATTATAAATATCTTATTCAAAATGGTCCTGAAGAACATAACACTACCAATAAGGGTTTTGGAGAACCTACACCAGATTATGTAAAAGATGTTTACAAACATAAATATAATTACGGAGCTGGAACCGTTGAATACTGGAGAAAAACGCCTACTGAAGAATAAAGTTCACTGTTTGCAAGTGACAACAAATAGGATGGATTTACCTTTTTCTACAAGATAGCAGATGAAGGAATATCTAGATTACCGTATATCCTCGCCTAAAACCCGATACTAACTGCAAACTGCATAGACCCAGATCTGCCGTCGCATAATGCTCTGGCAGATCTGGGCCTATGCTGTTTTGGAAGGACTAATCAGTAGAACAAACAACATAGACCCTGATCTGCCGTCGCATTATGTGCCGACAGATCACGGTCCATGTTGTTTGCGTTTGGACCTGGTTTATACGCGAGTATATATGGTAAATCAAAGTATAAGGTCTTATGTCATATGTATTTTAGGTGGCCAAGTACAAAATAGAACATCTATTATACTGTCTGTTTCAACTGCACACGACATTGTAATAAGGCTGATTGAAACTGGTTTATACGCGAGTATATATGGTAAATCAAAGTATAAGGTCTTATGTCATATGTATTTTAGGTGGCCAAGTACAAAATAGAACATCTATTATACTGTCTGTTTCAACTGCACACGACATTGTAATAAGGCTGATTGAAACTGGTTTATACGCGAGTATATATGGTAAATCAAAGTATAAGGTCTTATGTCATATGTATTTTAGGTGGCCAAGTACAAAATAGAACATCTATTATACTGTCTGTTTCAACTGCACACGACATTGTAATAAGGCTGATTGAAACTGGTTTATACGCGAGTATATATGGTAAATCAAAGTATAAGGTCTTATGTCATATGTATTTTAGGTGGCCAAGTACAAAATAGAACATCTATTATACTGTCTGTTTCAACTGCACACGACATTGTAATAAGGCTGATTGAAACTGGTTTATACGCGAGTATATATGGTAAATCAAAGTATAAGGTCTTATGTCATATGTATTTTAGGTGGCCAAGTACAAAATAGAACATCTATTATACTGTCTGTTTCACAGGACATTGTAATAAGGCTGATTGAAACTGGTTTATACGCGAGTATATATGGTAAATCAAAGTATAAGGTCTTATGTCATATGTATTTTAGGTGGCCAAGTACAAAATAGAACATCTATTATACTGTCTGTTTCACACGACATTGTAATAAGGCTGATTGAAAATTTAATTTTGGGTAGACAAGGATATGACTCAGAGGAAAACATTTCAACAAGATTTTGAGCAATAGATTTCAAATTCAAAAGTTAGACAAAACTATGCTATTGGCGGTGATCATATATTTTTGTTAACAAATGATATATTGATGAAAATAGGTAGTACAGGAGGCTACAATAACAATTTACAAAAGCCATCAGATACATTTAGTATGGGTATAAATACTGCTATAAATACTGACGTGATAGAAAACGGAATTCATATAGCTGACAAACAGTCTGTAATAATTCGTCAAAAGATAAAAGACGACGTAACTCATAGGAAAGAACAGAACATGAATACATAGTATGTAGACAGGAATGAAAAAAAGTCTTGTAATCCATTGTAACCATCGAACCTGTGCTTGATTTAATAGTCTTGTAATCCATTGTAACCCATCGAACCTGTGCTTGATTTAAAAGTTTTGTAATCCATTGTAACCCATCGAACCTGTGCTTCTTTTCAAAGTCTTGTAAGCCATTGTAATCAATCGAACCTGTGCTTGATTTAAAATAAATAGACCATGAAGCATTTAAATAGGCGGTAATGATTATAACAATGGTTGCAGGAGCTGATGTACTTTACTTGTTTAAGGTAGAATATTAACTAGCTAGTTTAAAGTAGAATATTAACTAGCTAGTTAAGTTAGTTTTACTTTTCTATTAGCCCTTTTCCTTTTATTCTTTTTGTTGCTGTGTCTACGCCTTTGATCAAAACTCAAAATAACAAACCGACTAATGATACAATAAGCAACATAATATGATCAGCTAATACAGAAACAATATGTCCATCTGATTTAAGAAACCAGCTTATTAAAGTGCCAATAATATTAGGCAATGATGACGACGAATATGAAGCTCACTCAAACAAATAGTTGGTATTTGTTTCATTCCTTGTTTAACTTGGTCTTTGAATGTATTTGTATTACTTGTCACCACAAAAACCACCACTACTTGCTACTCCACCTTTTCCTATCATATCTTTTACAAAATGTTATATGTGTATGCCAAAAGTTTGCTGTTATTATACCTATATCTGCAAAAAGAGTTGCAATTGTTAAACCTTTTTCTCTAGCAGTTGTTTTAACCTTTCACTTAATGGTAACTTTTCTCTACAATTGGTTACATGTCCATAAATTCACCATCAAACATACATACTGAAGAAGTCATAAAGTTAATTATTCGGATTTCATTATCCAAGTTGATAATTTGAGTATTTAATAGCACAAGGAATAATACCAGACAGAATAATTAAGTAAGTAAAATGAGTGCCACTGTGAACCTAAGGATGATAAAGAAATTTCGATCTTAAAATATAAAGCAAAGAAGGAAAAGCGAATAATGACCAAAGCGAACAAAACTCCTGAAACATCTAACACAGTTTTTAAGTCTAAATTATATATTTCTAAAAACATAAATGGGAGAAAAATACGAAGTCAACTACCATTGCATCCAATATTTAATCACTTGATAAAAGAAATTGAACATTACAGAGGTATCAGAAGAAAAAAGTATAAAGAAGCATACAAGGTTTTTAAGTGAGTAGAGGTTAGCATGGCAACATCTTTAGGAGGGATGCGTATAGAAGCTGCTAGTTTAGGAATCGCAGGAATAGCAACAGGATTTATAATCCTTCTAGCTTTTAACGGGTTTCGTGCAACTTAACCAGGGTTAGTTGCTAAAGCTTTCAAAGAAAAGCTGTTATACAGTAAAGTTTTAAAACACGATGAGATTGTAACCTCTGTTATAAGTAAGTTAAACAGTATTGGTGATATGGTGAATAAGGCAATAAGCGATAACGATAAACTTAATTTGACCGTTAGCGAGTATAACCTATAAAAGGAAATAACAATTACAATCAGGAAAAAGCAAACAACTTAGAAAGCCAAAGTATTGAAGAACTAAAACAAGTTGTTTAGAAGCGGGGAACAAAACTGAAAGAAAAAGATATTTTGAAGACGCATGCAGGAACAGGAAATCTATTACAATAACGGATATAGCAACGATTAGGACGTAAATTGAAATATGAATCCATTGTTTGCTGAAATGTATACTGTTTTAATTTCAGCTACTTAAATGGTAAGTTTCATCACCATAGAAGGACAACCTGAGAGATAAATTGACTGTTTAAAACACAATTCAAACATTTTAGTAACTCCTAGCAATAATTACGCAATATACATAACTAACTATAGCTACAAACTGATAGCATTAGAAGACCAAAGATCTATGCAAAGATGTACTGAATTGGATTTAGTTTGTGCATTTGTATAGCACACACACACATACACACAGGTAGGTAGGTATATATATATATATATATATATATATATATATATATATATATATATATATATATATATATTCCTTGACCAGATCAATAACAGCAAAGTTACTTCAATGGCAGCTATTCATATTTGCTAGAGTCATTGTCATTTCAAATAGTTTTCAGGGTGATTTCATTTCTTATGTTGTAAATAGTTTATACAAACAAATGCAAGGTTGGACCATAAATAGATTGAATATCATCATTAAAGATGAAGAAGGGAAAGTGATTATATTTTCACGGTATGACTATGAATTTGTGTTTTCCAGTAGCTCAGGCAACATGTTCATAATTCATGTTAGGTACATAAGACGGTGGGAGATATATCTTTAAAAAGACTTTGTGATTTTAGTTTCAAATCTCTGGAGAAAACAGACGAAAACAATGAAGCAATAAATCAGTCAATAAACAATGACTTAAACCCAAATAACCAATGTGCTACAAATTTAGGATATCCTGAACCAGACGCAGCTAAAACTGTATTACAAATGTAGGATATCCGGTACATAAATCAGACGCAGCTAAAACTGTATTACAAATGTAGGATATTCTGTACATAAATCAGACGCAGCTAAAACTGTATTACAAATGTAGGATATCCGGTACATAAATCAGACGCAGCTAAAACATAATTGAACAAAAACGAGTTGACACTCAGATGCATAAGATTTTGGAGAATAATAATTTGAAGAGTATAAAAACATGGAGAAAACAAATTGATAATAACAATTGACAGCTATTGAACAAATGGAAAAATTTTCGCAGAACTGCAGAAACAAATAGATGACAGCAAGAAGATTTCAAATGCTCAATATTTATTTGCCAAGAGATTACTTGCTGTATCCAGTGATTTACAGCCTTTACAAACTATTTCAGACAGGCCTGAAGAAATGCCAAACATATAGTAATAATTACAACCATATGAACAAATGATAAACAGCGAGATAATTTAAAAGTATCTGGAAAATGACAATACTTTACCTCAGCTTTATTTGGGAAGAATGCTTATTAGAGACACAACCAGTTCTTATGGTGATGATATGTTTATGCTGAATGAACAGAATATTTTCATGGCATTAAAAAATCTATGGCTAAAGATACAAAATTGAGCAAGGAAGAGTAAGGAAAAACTCAGAAAGTTAAGGGCAGAGCGGTTAATGCAAAAAGACTGGTACATAAACTGTTCAATTTATTATATACGGAAAGAAATTTATAATTTCCCTTTATTTCCAAATACTCATAGATCGTTGTCCGTTGTATCCTTGTGTCTTTTGTTCCTCCTCGAGATTTTAGACAATTACACTAGAAAAAGAATCTAAAGTGATAGAAGGTACAAACCAGGATAATGAATTGGAGAATATTTGTCTCCAATACGATAGAGTTAATTCTATTAACAAAAACAACAGGAATGAAATCGCTATCTTTCATGATTACATCACAAGAAAGAGAAATATTGATGTGGCAGCTAATACGACGTTAGCAAATATCATATTTGTTTCAGGAAGAAGGAGTTTAAAAGGTGTATAGATGCTATGTAGAAAAAGTATTTTAATTCCGCAAACGAACAAAATAATGATTACCATAGACGAATTACCAAACATGTGTTAATCACAGGGATATGACTCAACAGTGTACAGAAGCAACGAAATATTTCTTTAACGAGGAACAAAAACATGATGAAATTAGCAATATTAGTGTTAATAACTTTTATACAAATATCCATTTCTCATGCCTGGAGTTAAAAAGAACACATGACAATATATGACGTGGAACAAGACGTAACTTAACGAATTTTCAGCAAGAAGACACATGCAAATAAGCAGAAAAGAAAACGTAGATGCGCACCAATGTATATTTATTTTGTGCCTGATGTTCGGGCAATCATTCAGAACAAACAAACCAAATCTAACATAGAAACAATTACAGCATTAGTAAAGACGAACCACCAAACATGGACAGCAAAAGCCTACTTACATGATCAACTTGAAATTTTCGATGACGAATGGGTTTCAGGTACAATGTTTGTAAAGTGTACTAGGTGTAATAAGTATGATGCTGTTGAACAAGAAGGTTGTGTCATACGCAGTTTTAAAATAGAAAGAAAATCAAAAATAACGTACAAGAAATATCAATAACAAATTACTTCACTTTTTAAAAATGTAATGAGAGGACTGCAAACCATTCAATGTCCTTTTGAAATAATCAATAATGTCGCAGAAACAATGAAAAGAGATAATATCACAGTAGTGGGATGAATTTCTTGATCGTTTCAACATAATGCAACCTTGCTTACTGTAATATAGTATATTTCATTATGGTAGGGTCTAATTAAAATGATCTCTTGGTGACTTATAGTTTGATTAAAAGACAATCTTAGTACATTTCTAAATTTAGTTGTTTTTAATTGCTGACTTTTTATACCTTTGCATTCTTTTCTAAAAGCAAATAGCTTACTTTTAAGACCACACAATTCTTGTATTGGTACACCATTCAATTTATCTTTTAAAAGTCCTGGTACCTTTGTATTTATGAGTGGGAGACCATAAATATTATCTTGTTTATTATCACTTGTATCGTAAAACTGAATATATTCTTTCATGTAATTTCAAACGTTATCCGTCTCTACAGAAAGACACAATGAATCTGTATCTGTCATTAAAAGTTTAAATTTATCAATATATTTGTTTTCGAGATTGTTGTAGTAGATGTTGTACATAATCAACATACTTAAATCTACAACTGCAAAGCCACCATAAATTGATTTGGTTAATTGTATTTTCATGTTCTTTAAACCGTATCTTTTTCTATGGTTGTTCTCCTTGCAAATGAAATATCCTTTTGAAGTTTAAAATATTTCTCTCCGTTAGTACAATTGTTTTTAGATTCTTCTCTTTCTTAAATTTTTCATCTGTTTACCGAAGACGAAATTATTCATTAGTTTAAAGAATCCTTTCTAATTCATTGGTTTATTTTGTATTAAACATGTATTAAATTCAGAATAAAATTTTAGCTATACTCAATTTGTCTTTTTTTATTGCTAAATAAACATACAACTTCAAATTACGATAGTGGATAATATATCTCTCTATGTTTATTAAAGTGACCAATAATATAGCTACTGAAGGTTTTGTGCCCTTTTCGTTTTCTATCAATTTCTTCTGTAATCGAGATAAATTAGATTCGTAGGAATTAGGTTTTCTGGTTCCAAAGTAAGGTCTTTAAAATAGTCTACTTCCTAATATCCACCAAAACGTTCATCATCTCTCCAAGACATAAGATCTTCTTCAATTGTTTCTTTTTGTTGTTTGTTTGCCATTTTAACATGTTTGACACACGCGTGTTGGCACATGGCCCATGCCATATAAATTGTTGGTGTGTTGATACATAAGGTATGACTTTGACCATGACTTGTTATATTCTCCATTTGTTATAATTCTCATGATTTGCATTAGAATATCTATTCGGTATCAATCTGATTCCTCATCTTATTCCATGTCCAATCATCAGGGACATATCATAATCTGTGACCAATTCTAATTCTGCCTTACTTATTTTCAAACTAGTATCATGGGCTAGTCTAGGTTTACAAAACAATGTGCTGGATCTAGTTCATAATTATTCATATATACATTTCTAAATTCTTCAAGAATATCACATAACATTAAAGTAGTTTTCTTTACACAGTAGTCATGTAAGTCACCAACTGAATTAAATTTGAAATGTTTCATGACGTCATTAACATATTCATAGTCCTCTTCGCAAATTCCTGATCCACTGAGGTTTGAATAAAACGTTTCTATTGGTGGTAATGTAGTTTTATTAAACCTTTCAAATAAATCCTCTTTCTCAAATATTTTGGCTCCATGCTGGCGGCAACTAACGCATTGCCTTTGGCTCATCCAAAAATGTTGTATTGTTTCTGTGAATCGTCTAATGATAAGTTCATAAATCAATAAATATCTGTGAATCTGATTGTTCTATTACTGAAAAAAGTTTGCCTTCTTTTTCAGATTTGTCCACTATAAAGTCCTTGCTAAACGAAATGTATTTTTCGTCATTGTTTGACAATATTGATACGTCTTGATCTGAACCATTTTTTTATTATAAAGGTCTTAATAATCAGATGGTAATCGTATTGAGACAACCTGTGAATAACTAGCGAAATATATTTAAGATATTTCTAATTTAAATTACATTCTATGTGCGCAGGACCTCTATGCTTTCCAGTAAAGTGATCGTGATCTCTTACTTTGTAGTCGGCGTTGTCTTTTAATCCCCTTTTCACAAATAAGACATATGTTGGTGGATTTATAACGCTTTTTATCTTCATTAGTGAATATCATTTTATTAGCGTTTGTTGGTCTAAGTTCTCGATAAACAGTTTCTGAAGTTAATTGCAAATACTGGTAAAATTTATTTATCGTATATACTCGCGTATAACCCGAGTCCAAATGGAAACTACATAGACACTGATATGCCGTCGAATAATGCGCCGGCAGATCAGGGTCGATGTTGTTTGTTCTACTGATTAGTCCTTACAAACTGTATAGACCCAAATCTGCCGGCGCATTACGCGACGGCAGATCTGGATCTATACAGTTTGCAGTTGGTACCGGATTTTCGCGAGTACATACGGTATGCAGTCTGCTCCTCTGTTAACTATGTTTATTGTTTTGTGATTATTGGTTCTATAATGCTTTCAAAGTCACAATATAGAACAAAAGGAACTTTTAGTTGGTGAGGGTAGTTTTAAAATTAAATTATATAACCCTTTCAGGCATTGTGTCTATTGTGTTTTCTAATTTACTGCATGCTCTTTTGTGTTCTTCCAACGATAATTCAGAAGACAATATAATTCAGACACTTCTCACAAAAGTATTGTTTGTGTTTTGGATTCCTTGAGATAATATTACTTTCGACAAATCCTTTATTCCACAATAATCATAATTGTTCCCATTAAATGCAATTAGCATATCTACGTGACTATCTCTTTCTCTTTCATTTATTCTAGCTGGTTTTATAAGATGTCTACTGTTTCGTAAATATTAACAGATATAATGAATTCCTGTTCAATTGTATTTATGTCCTGTATGTTTATTGGACATTTAATTTATGTCCTATGTGTTTATAGGACATTTTATTTATGTCATGTGTGTTTATTGGACATTTTATTTATGTCATGTGTGTTTATTGGACATTTTATTTATGTCCTGTATGTTTATTGGACATTTAGTTTATGTCATATGTGTTTATTGGACAATTGCATTTGTATCTGCGTTGTTTATTGGACATTTGTGTACACCAGTGCTTATATTTGTCAAGGTTATATTTGTGTGGTGCACACGGATGATCTTTTGGTAGGTTTATATTTGATTATATGACATAAAATATCTATTATCTTTTTGTTAACATTAAGACATATTTTTATTTTGTATCCATTCTGGTAAACCTATGTATGAATTTCATCTTATTGGTCTATATCCATCTATATGTAGTGTTATATAATTTATTGGAACAAAAGACCAATGTTTATCATGACTTAACTTATTTCCTGACTAAATGTTATAGCTAGTATATCAAACATATCTTAAACTTTATTCTCTATTTCATTTCTGTTCATTATATTGACAGGCAGTGTTCGGTGATACCAATCTACTTAATAATATATGTCATTTTCTCTCGCTGCGAGTTTGATGCATACATTGAACTAGACGTTTACTGAACCCAAATCTTTAATTTTTCTACAGATTATTTTCCGCAGGTATGGTTCAACTTCTTCAGAAAATAAAAGCAATATCCTGAATAATTTAATGGTCTCCTGCTTCAAATCTATTCTCATAAATGATTCATGGAGCCTTCTTGTCATCATTTTATTTATGGTTTGATTTGGTTTATTTCTTTTCTCGTCAAAAGACGAATAAGAGGAGGATTTTGTCCTCTTCTTCCAAATTTTGGTAATTTTGTATGAATCAAATATTTCTCTATTTATTATAGTACTGTTTTTTCAATTAAATTTTAATGTGGGCTTTACTTATTTTATAATTGAATAATGAGTCTCTATTTACAGTTGTTCCACATTAGCAAGTTATTAATTACTGGTTGTATTCTCTGATTTTGTCATTTCCTCCGTCATAATATCAGCTATATTAGTAATATGTTCACTATTTTTACACCTCTTGTATTGACTATTTCTACGTTCCATTTGGTCAATAGTCTTATTTGCACCACAGATGTAACATGTAAAATTCGCATCCATTATATTACTTAACTCTTTTACCTATGAATGTAACATTGCTACTTTTCTCTAAATGCATTGTTCCATACGCATTGTTTTAATTTTTTAGATTATCATTTCTTTTATTTACTTTTCTCTGTTCAGAATCATTAAAATAATAAACTGGTAAAATACTGAGCCTGTTTCATTTCATATATTTATAATTTTCTTTCCCAAGCTTATCACAATCTCCTTGCAAATTTCTGAGCAGAAGTATCCAATATTATTGGTGCAGATATCGGAAATTTTGTTGTCTACAAGTTTGTTACAGTACCAGCAGACATAATTTCATTATGTATGATGTCGCAATAACTATCATTCAGAATATTTTTTTATATTTTATTCTAAAATGGTTCTTTGAATTTTGGAGCAAAACAACTATTTTTATATGCTCTTTTTATTTTAGAGACATAATATTTTAATTGGGCCCCCCACTATTAAATGAATTATCGTATCCTTTCCATTTTACTAGATGTTGTTTTCGTCTTTAAAATTGTTTCAACCTTGAAGACATCATCTTGTTTGTCGGATATAAATAACTCCTCCTCGTAAAATATCCCCTCATTATTCTCTCCCTTTATGTCTTCTAATTTATGCATAGTCAGGTCACCTAATAGTTCCAGCCTGATTGTAAATATTTCTTCCTTTAAATCAAGACAATATCTTTTTGCAAAAATAAAGATTCATTTTTTTTAAGATCCTAACTTTCTCAACTATTTTATATTTGGGCGATCCATATGTGTCAATTGTTATATACCCAAATAGGTTAACCCATACATTAGATACAATTTTAGAGTCGATGGCATACCATATATATATTGGTAGCATACCTATATATCTGTGATTAGTATTATTGTATCTCTAAAAAAGGTTTGGCAATACATCCATCCATCTTCTGGTTTCATTTTGAACTGTATATTTCCACATTATCGTCTTAAGAATTTTATTAACTCTTTCTATAACAGACGCAATTTTATTTGAGTTGGTGGAATAGTATTCTATATTTTCTTTCTTCAGTTTTTTCTTGACCTTTCGGTTTTAAATTTCTTTTTTCCTTTATCGAACTGTATTTTTTATTGTTTTCGCTCCTCGTGAAATATTTCTATAAATGCGTCATGTGTATCGTCTCCCTTTTTGGTTTTCACTTTTTAGCCGAAACGTATATTGAGAAAACATCTATCACTGTCAAGATATATTTGTATCCATTGTTGCATGTCAACGGTGTCTGGCTGCCACTAGTAATCCACGTGACTAATTTAGACCTTTCTTTATGGGAGATCTTTTTCTTCCTTGCTTGTTTAATGTGTATGTAAATTGTTCAGTTAACCAAACTTTCAATTCCGAGTATTTCTCTTATTCTTATCACGTTTTATTTTGTTCCTACAACTGTTTGATACTTGTGTAAGAAACTGTACTTTCAGGATCTTAATATGGATGTCTTAAATATTGTTCTTCGTTGATTTATTTTAGATTATTGTTGTATTTTAAATGAGCTGAATTAGAATCATGTCTAAGATTTTTGAAGAACAAGTGAGGATATTTTCTGACTTATGTAGTTAAGCAACTATGACTATATATGTTAGAAATGATTTCTTATTTTCGGGTTTTTATGGTGTAAAAATATTGTCTAAGATTGTTTTTCAAAGGCAGGATAATCGTTTTTCAAGTTTAATGAGCCTGACATTGAAATTTCTAGTACTACTGGTGAGAGCAATTATATGAATCAGGAATTTACTTTATATTTGATTTAAAGATATTTTCGGATTCTTTTTCTGCTGTCTCCATATTACAGCTTCAAGACGTGTTAACTTTTACTAGGTCTATCTATAATGACTCGACAAATACCGAAATCGAATGCTCAAAAAATACAATTAGAATTTTTAATGGAAATTCAATGTTTGTATCAAAATTAATGATAGAAAAGCAACAATTTCGATATGCACGAGACATTTTACTTGCCCTTAAAAGCCGATATAATATTTTAAATATCTGCATTAAAAAAATCATATTTCTGGTCTAATAACATCAGCTCAAGATGAATTGTCAGATATTGTGCATATTCATTTTATTTATTTATATAATCGGATTAATATTTTATATTTTGCCTTTTATTACCCTAAACTCATCCACGGTTGATTATCGTGACAACATAATTTTGCACTTTGCCCCTAAACTTACTCATAGGTGATTAGATCTAATCACGGTTGATTAATTTTGGTGTGACTTCATATGTTAGTCGCTGACATTTTAACCTTTACCTCTAAACTCTCTAAGGTGTGAGCAGATGACATTTAATGACGGTTGAATGTTTCCAACATAATACCATGCTCGTGCACATAGGTATATAGTACCAAGTAATATTTCAGCCTATGGTGGGATTCAAACATTCATTTTCATCGTATTGAGGTGCCAAATTCGACCGCTCTACCACACAGTTATAGAGACTTCGTTATTAAAGTTATAAAACTGTTTTTATAAAATTATGCTCTAGTAAGGTAATTGATATCTGATAGATAAATTAAAGTCATGTTTTATAATTAATATATAATATCCCTATACATTTATATGATTTGAAAATGTTCAATTAGTTATGACTGGCTTATCAATACTTCTATTGATTTTATCTGCTATTTATAGTTCCTTGTTCAACTGCATACATGATTAATTGATCAGCTCTTATGGAGTGTCTGATTTAATATTAGTTTTATTATCTAATTGTTGCGTCTAGTGATCAGCTTTCAAAGTTTATCTGGACACTGCTGATAATTGTTGGTTATACTTTGTTAATTGAGCGTTAATAACTCCATAATGTGATTGATGGAGGATGATAATCAGGTTTTGTAACTATAAGCTTCAGTGGGCTTAAGCAATGCACATCGTTATAGAGGATTTTAAAACTTAGTATTAATTGTCTATTGTTGATGATTAGTTTGGGGCTTATTAACTAACTGGGGGGGGGGGGGGTAAAGATTAGATTTTAAAATTTATTTATTGGAACTGTCAGTTTACAAGACCTCCACGGGACCCAGTTGGAGGGCGATCATCTTTCATTTGGGCTTATGTGTTGTGTCTAGAAAAGTGCTGGACTCCATGCGTAACGATCATAATAATTGGGTAACAAAGATTAAATGCTGAGTGGCTGATGCTGATGATTGTCAGTTATTACTTGGATGATAATGTTTAACTACTGATATTTGAGTACTGTAATGGCGATTGTTGGTATGTCGTTGTGACTCAGGTAATACATGGTCTATACTACTCATGAATAAAGTGAGAAAATCGTTTCGTTTTGTCGAAGCATATATATTAGCCAAATTCCACATTTTCCTATCTTAAAACTAAAATATTGTGGTTGAAATACGTTCGAAATGATAGGTGCTGCACGTGTAATGCAGCATACAACTGTAAAATATCGCTTGAAAAAGTACAGTGTTATGTGCTACTGTAGGACGAGATGAGATTACTCTGTAACAAATGGGATTTCCACATCATTAGGACTGGCTGCATCCAGTGTTTACTTCCTTTTTTTTTTTTTTTTTTTTTTTATTAACTATTGTTGCAAACTATTCTCGTGAAAATCGTCTTTTTCGACCATTATTTTGCAATTGGTATGTACATTTAGAAAAAAAGATAAACCTTCTGCAGGTACACGCAAAAAAACAAATAAAAAACAAAAAACAATTAATATGTATGCATAGCAAACATAGCAGAAAAGGAGTTTTATTGTTGTTTTAAATCTTGTAGCACTCATGAGAGATGAATTAACACCTTTCTATTATAAAGTTTAAATCTGATACACGTATATCAATATTCATTATGATTTAATAGTATAAAGTATCATCTATTGCCTTCTATTGAAAACTGAATTGGGTCTAGCTGTAATATTTCGTAAATAAAAACCCATGGGAATTTTTGGTTATATATCAATGACAAGATAAAGTTTCCAAGTTGAATATACCGACACTGCTAGTTTCCATAGCATGTTACAATTATTATCTTAAAACAACTTTTAATGACTTCTTTAAGATAAAAATCAGGCATGAAAAACATTCAAACTTTACTATTTCGGTACAACAAAAAATTTAAGATAAATTATTATGCATCGTGTGCCAAGTCAACAAAATACCAGAAATACAATGAATACAAACATAATGACTTTTTGTATGTATGTATCAATGTGTGTATGTCTGTCTCTCTGTTTGCATGCATGCATGGATAACTGGATGAATGTGTATGTATGTATTCCAATTCTAATTCCTAAGAATTTTTTAGACTGAGATATGTCAACGAATAAAATCCTACCCGAAATTACCTCTTATCGGCTTGATTACAAGAAATTATCACTTCAGAGAAGACATCCTTAAAAACATCACTCAGCTTTATCACCATGTGTTTTCCCTGAGAGCCCTTTTTAGTGTAGCGGGCGTTATCGCCGTTATTGGGGTTATATATGTAGATAAGTGTTAGGTTGTGTGAGGAGAACACGCGACAATGTCAAAGAATACAACTGATGCTTTAATATCTTTTGGAAAAAGACATCTTAACTTTGGCCATGCGCCTCCTAGAATCTGTGAAATACGTGGTACACTGGGATAAAGATGCTAATTAGAATGTAAAATCCAGATCGTAAAATCTCTTAAATTCTGTATTAAAAGTAGCACAAATGTCGTAAGACATGCAGAAAAAAAAAACATATTTACTGAAATGTACAAGAACATTTCTAAATTTGTTAAATAATACGAACAAACCTACAAATAAAGATTTGCCTGTAGTTACAGAGTAAACGGAGTTTATAACTAAATAAACCTAACCTAATATCTTGTAAAGTTGGATCCATGAAGGATACACTCAATTATTTTCATCGATGTCATGACGATGAGATATTATAACCAAGCAAGATATTTAAAATATGAAGATTGTTGCGAATTTTGTACAGCAGGGCAGCATATGTACAAAAATTTAAAACAATGTTCTCAAGCTGCTGTTATAAATACCAGATCATTCACATGCGTGTATATTTAATTTTAAACCATATCTTTTATCAAAGATAAAAGGCTTTTATGGGGATAATCTCTCCCAAAGGGGCTTTAATCAGGAAGTATCTTATTTCCCCCCTTTCTTCTTTGATGCGTTGGTTTTCCGCACCATATTGGGCGGACAAGATCTGGATTCTGAAGGAGATATGTGGCATGTGTGTATTCAGTAGCCCTCTTAATTGAAAGCTTTATCACTGCCATTACTTCTACAATTTCCATGGGTGTGCATACTATCAACATCATATTAAACTCCTTGCTATGAACTAAGCAATACGACTGTTTGATCTGCTTTTCATTATGCGTTTCTTAGTGATTAACACTGCCATATAGCAACTTAGTGAAAAACCAAGATATACAGTGCAATTGGGGCTGTCCGTCTGTCCGTTGTTGTTTTTTGTGTTCTTTTTTTTTTGGGGGGGTGTGTGTGTTTTTTTCTTCTAAAATTCCTATCTGGAAACATAATCAAAACATTTTGACGTAAGTTGAAAGTTGAAGTAATCTGAGTTAGACACTAAAATCATAAAATTCTGTATTTTGTGAAACCTAAAATGAAGTATCAAGTAAAATAAACAATTATTGACCTAAACAATAAAAGAATTCACCTTTAAACGGTGTGATATATCTGGTACCCAATTTGTCGTTTAGACAAATATACAATAATAATAATAATAATAATAATAAAAATAATAATAATAAATTATTTTAAGAGGATTACATATTTAGCAGTAAAACTAATCTCCCATATGATCCTCATACAAATGTATTCAAACTACATACGTATATATATATATATATATATATATATATATATATATATATATATATATATATATATATATATATAAACAGTTAAAACTACTGATTCTACTTACACAGCTAATTAAAATTAATGACATGTAAAATAATAGGAGATGATATCACTATTTTAAATAAAAAAGAAAAAAATATGTTTTCACAATAAATTTGGAATATAAGGTCTGGATATCATTAGCGGTGAGCCGAAAGGTAGTCATTATACAAAGTCTTGAATTTACAGTAAGAAGCTGAATTTAAAATTTCAATAGGAATAATATTCCATAATTTTGGAACCTATAAAACTAGAGATTTTTCGAAATGGAAAGAGCGAGATCGTGGAAAAATATACTTTTTGGAAAAAATGAAAGTCATGTTCATATGTTAACTATTTGGTGAGGTAAGATATATAATCAGTTAAAAGATCATTGACCGTTTTGCACATCATGCAACCTTTTTGCAGTGCAACACGCTCACAAAATGGTAACCATTTAATATAGAAAACATTTCAGACGATGGTGTAATATAGGTTGTAGAATTATTCGAGCAGCTCCTTTTTGCAATTTAGTAATCTTATCAGCTGGATCGATACTGCAGTTGCCCCAAATGGTACACTCATAATCTAAAATGTGTCAAATATACCAGTTAGAACATCTATTAGCAATCAAAGAAATTCAAAATTACGATGGGCTCAGACGCTAATTCATTTTCTGTAGACATAAATGTTAACGGTTAAGAAAATAAAACAATTTTGTGCACCAGTTGACTCAGTACACAACACGTGTATTTCTTGAATAAAGTTAACAGAAACTTTCTAAACAACATTTGTTTTTCGAGATGAATATTCCTAAACCGAGGTACCCGTAAAAGCTACGTTTATCAACAGGCTCACACCGGGTAGGTACAGGATAATTTTGCTCTGCCAAAAAATTTGAATCTACGTAGGTACTCATACATAAAGTATCTAGAAGTGGCAAGCACCAAAAAAGTCGCAGAAATTTGAAGAAGAAAAAAAATTCCAAGCTGATAGCATATTCAAGGCCAGACCCAGAAGAACAAAGTACGGTATCCAAATGTTCCCCACTTTGAGACTGGTTGTACCCTACGCAATTAAAAATGAATGGTCTGCGTCCTTAAAGGGTACTATTCATACCGTCAATGACTTGAAGTGTACTATTCATACCGTCAATGACTTAAAGGGTACTATTCGTACCGTCAATGACTTAAATGGTACTATTCATACCGTCAATGACTTGAAGGGTACTTATTCATACCGTCAATGACTTGAAGAAATATGTGCTGATTTGTGGGGGATTTTCCTTCTGGGGTGGGGTGGGGGAGGTGGGGGTAGGGGTCTGTTGCAAATTTACTAGCCAATTTCGAATTTTCTTTTCTGGTCAAAGTAAACAAATGCTTTCGTGTTTAAGATCAGCAATTATTATTTTTAAATTAATAAAATACTGCACAAATTATGTTTTCCTTTTTGTCGTTCATATGATAAACACGTGGTGTAAAGAAACATTTTGCCTCGTCAGTTTTTATTGAAGGGTATGGATAAAAAAAAACAATAATAAAAGTACGTGAATCATAAGCAGGCTTTAATACTTAGTGAAAATGTAGTGGATGTAAAATGTATTTCAAAACTATAGCGAGTATATACCATGTAAAGTTATATCTATCACTTCAATGAAGAAAAATAATTATCATTTTTTATTCTAAAAGGGTCTTGTTCATGAACTTACTTATGTCTACATATAGCTCCTTTTCTTGAGAAACGTCCCAGAAAGATTATACGTTTTATAAGAGTCCCAGGGAGATTATACGTTTAAAAAGAGTCCCATGGAGATTATACGTTTTACAAGAATCCCAGGGAGATTATACGTTTTACAAGAATCCCAGGGAGATTATACCTTTTACAAGAATCCCATGGAGATTATACGTTTTACAAGAATCCCAGGGAGATTATACGTTTCAGAAGAATCCCAGGGAGATTATACGTTTCAGAAGAATCCCAGGGAGATTATACGTTTCAGAAAAATCCCAAGGAGATTATACGTTTCATAAGATTCCCTCAAACGAAGCATGTGAAAAAGGTGACAATATAGAAATTCTAAGCAGTGAGATAAAAGGTTTTACACAATAATATTAGATTATTTTCTCATATGCATAAAACAAAAGTAAACCTTCTGCTTGTATGATTAGGAGATTTTTTTTTTTTTTACTAGCAATGCTTTATTTTAACTTTACCCGTAGGATAAATGCGATTGGCATTTTATACTTCATATTTTTTTTTCTTTTAGTTAGCATGCATAATAAAAATTGGTTATAGCAGCTTTAGGAAATGATGACTATTACCGAAAGCGTTTAAATCCGTGTCTCTTCACGAGGTACAAAAGGTCGGTCTGGCTAGAATAGACGGTTTCCATAAACATGTAAACAAAAATATACCAACAAGTGAATGGTGTACAGAGACTCAGAGGTCTAAATATTTTATATTTAAGAATATTACAGACGATGAGACACAAATAGCGAAAATAAATGTCAATTAAAGAAGTGTGAATGAACTGGACGCTGCTAACTGCAGCCAATATTTCATCAATGAAAAAAACAGAAAATTGCCGAAGGTTATTCCAACAAAATAAACAACAGCAATGAAGTTGTGTGGACGCATGCAAGTTCATCTAGGAGAGTTATTGTCCGAAGCAGTTTGCGGTTATGAAATGGAATTAATCACCCCGAAGTTTTGACCATAGCTTTGATCTATGATAGCAACAAAGTCCCCATCTCTTGCTAACTAGCCGGCATAACTAAAATATATAAAGATATCGTAATTTCTGATTCACCAATATAGTTTGTAAGTTAATAATAATTGTTTAATTTATCTGGTTAACTAATTGGAAACTCCTGCAGATAAAATGTGTGTTTGTGGGGAGGGGGGGGGACACTTTGTGTAGGCCCTTTCATCAATGCTGTCCAATGCGTTTTATAATGTAACCAATGAATTATAGTATACGGAATATTTCATGTTATAAAGAAATAATACACTTCACAGATCATCCTACATAATTTGTGGAACATTTCCCCACGGAAAAGACAGTTGATTGCATAAATTAGTAGTATGGTTATTGTCGCGGTAGAATGATTTGTAACTCTGAGAGACACCCGGTTGTAAGTTAATGACGTAATGAGATAATTTCCTAATTCGGCTTTAATTATTTTTAATCATTTTACCATGCTTTTGTGCTTTAAAATTACAAATGACTGCCTGGACAACGGCAATACAATTCGTGCAATTTTACGCACAGCAACTATGTGGCCATCTTAGCTACCAAACGAACACTGATACACTTCTTTCCACGTCGACCTTTGGCATATGCAACTATTCAAATGCCCTCTTGCGGTTGACATAGTTACTGCCCGTAGCAGGCAATATCAACTGACCAATGAAGGAGCTCGTTAAACATGTTAGATATACAATACGGCAAGTTCCACGATGTCTGTATGCTTTGACTCCAAAGAAAAACTTGTGTGGGTTCCGTGTAATTTGGAAAAAAATGGCATGCGTCAGGTGATGTTATTATTCCCAACAATCTTCGTATGTAAATGTACACAGCAATCTGATTTGATCTGTTTCTTTCAGCTGCATCCAATCAGAAAATAGAGCGGTAAATGCTGTTTCGGCTAGATACATATGCAAAGGGTCGATGTGGAATTAAATGAATCGACGATCCTTTGCAGGCGAAGATGCTAGGTGGCTTGCTCGTCGATCACTTCTTCTAAACGTGGAACATTTTTACATAATAAATTTTGCACAATTTATTATTAGCAAATTAAAACGAATATGGAATATATAAACGTTGCTGAAATATTTTGAATGAAGTCGGTTAAATTAAATGTTTAAATGGCATGATTGGGATTGTGCATGAAGTGAGTTAGACATGATTTTACAGCTTGTATGAAATGATATGAACGAAGACAGATAAACAAATGTGGCAAGGGTTAAAGTGCAAAGTAAAAACAATTATCACGAACTTGCCTCAAATTTAGAAGGAAAATGTAGGTAGATGTGGAGAAAATTGTCAAGCAATAAGTAAACTCTAATTCAAAATAGAGACCTTTTCTTTCCACGGAGGCCGATAATCTATCTATCTATCTATCTTTAAAATAAAAGCTTTTTTTTTTTTTTTTTAAAAAAAACTGCTTTTCAAATAAAAACAATTTACTGAGTATGTCCTCTTCTTCGTTTTAAGGCCCCGTTTGGCACACCTTTAATAGTGGACTAGTAGAAGAATATTTATAACATCACCAGATCTTCACTGCATCAATATTTCTTCACCTTTTTCTATTTATTATCGTACTATTTTAAGTCTGTTGGAACACAACATTATAAGCCTCATTTAGGTAGCACCCAGTTTCTCTTATTCTTTTGCTTATGGTGATAAACCAAATATCTATGGGTTAATATCTGGAGGAACCGTGTGTACTCGCTTATAAGTCAAGTCCAATTCCAAACTGCACAGACCTAGATATGCCTTCGCATAATGGGCCGGCAGATCTGGGTCTACGCAATTTATTAGGAGTAATAAGTAGAACAAACTACGTAGACTCTGAGATGCCCGCGCAAGGTCTATGTTGTTTTTGCAATTGGACTCGACTTATAAGCGAGTATAGACGGTATACAATTTTCTATAGCAGCCATCGCACAATATCTTTATTCTCATCAAATTCCTTTTACTGGTGGAAACATGAGATATCTTCAGATTCCTTTCACTGTTGGAAACATGAGATATCTTCATGTTCCTTTCAGTGTTTGAAACTTGAGATATCTTCAGATTCCTTTCACTGTTGCAAACATGGATATCTGCCGATTCCTTTCACTGTTGGAAACATGAGATATATTCAGATTCCTTTCACTGTTGGAAACATGAGATATCTTCTATGCAACACAGGGCCGGATTGAGGCCTTTGGGGGCCCTTGGCACAGCCAACATAGGGACCCATAGCTATCTATGCCTTGTCCATAGATATCGGCGGATCGTTATAGGCGATGACGAAGCCGATGCAATAAAATCGTTCCAAGACCTTAGTTACAGTACTGTTTAAAACGCTGCCTGTGAAAAGCATACGATAATATACGGGGTCCCCTTAAGCCCGGGGGACGGGGCCGCTTGAGCCTCGGGGGCTCTGGGCACGTTGCCCACCTTGCCCAGTGGATAATCCGGCCCTGATGCAACAACTACCGAGATAAAGTCTCTTAAAGTTTGTAAATGTCTTCTAAGGACGTACTTGGTTGCAAAGGGTACAATATACTATAGCATGAGTGAAATATCAATGAGAAATAAATGATTTGCACTGATTCACAATCAATCACTTGTCATTAGACTAAAAAGAGACAACACATGGATAAAATATATTATCTCAATTCCTCTCATCAAATAATTGTAATATTTATGAAATGTAGTCAATAGCTGGCTAATGTATCACAAAGACTAACAGACAGACAGGATATAGATTGATAGAAAGAAAGACAGGAAAAAAACAAAATTAATAGCTATCTATATAGATATATACTTTATGAGTAATTAGTTCTGATTACACGTTAATTTGTGTAATAGTATGAGTAATTAGTTCTGACTACACATTAATTTGTGTAATAGTATATGATATTTCATCCATCAAATCTAAACATTAAACAAAGTAGGAAAATATGTGTAAAGTATATAAAAAGGTAAATTAATAAATATATTAAAAATGTATCGATAAGTCACACTCAGCTTTTTGTTAGTATGGACAACCAACACGCAACCTGATTAGATATATATACTTAAATAATGCTAAATACTACATAGGTATAACATGTTCCACGTAATCCTGCTTCTTAAATAAGAGATTTTGCTAAATTTAGTTTAATTATCTAGGTGCGGGTTTGTGTGAATGACTATAACTAATTATAAAGTACTTAACATATGCGACTATATCTGACAATTATTTACACTAGTATTTACGGAATCAATAGTAACACGTCAATTGGGTACTAGATTTTTACGTAACACGTTTTAGTCATTATCACAATCTTAAATTATGTGTGTTACTCATAATGGTAAAATGGCCACGTTTGCTTTAGATTGACTTATATGTTTATAGAAAAATTTAACTGAAATCAGTGGCGTGTTCTTTAAGACTCTCCTGCGTGTAATATTCCTTAATGAACCATCAAATCAAATTTTATTCGGTCAATAAAAAGCAATTACTCCTCAGCACGAGAAACGAACGTTTGTTCTTAGCTAATTGGTTCTGCGCTCTAGTCGTAAACATCCTTACCGTGTGAGAAAATCTATTTTCTTCTGTTGAATAAAGATTTGGAACGACTATCTCGATTTTCATGATAGTCTTATTATTAGAGAATCAAATGCAGATTTAAGTACTGAACACGACACATCACTGTCCAACACCCTCGAGCACTCGACCCCACCTCACGCCCACTCTGAAGAGATTCAGCGACATCGCCAACATGAAATAGCGCATATCACGGCGTCACATCACCATTGTGCTTTAATATATATTTACCACATAATCTAAAATTCACAACCGCTTTATGAATAAAATTCAAAAATTCAGATTAATTTGCTTGAAAGTATTACCTCTTATTTAAATTTTACATGACACATAAGCATAAGGTCATCCAATAACTTTTCACACATTTCAGCTCAAAAAGGTACCTACTCCTCTTTGAATGGACAATTTAATCGATATAATATTTGTTTTTATTTTCATATTCCTATAAATAATACTGTGAGTAAAGATGAAAATACTGGATAGAACTGATAGTTAAATGCATGTGATCTTCGTGCGAGTGGTACAAACTTAGTAATTACAAGTAATTAAAACATTTATGCGTACGGCAGAAATATTTTCTTAAGTAACTTTCAATGCTAAATGCAGATCTTTAATCCCAATATGCCAAGGAATAAAATTTCACAAATTTCAGAAATTTACCGAAATCAGTCTGGTTCATTTAAAGGAAGGGAGAGATATCAACTGAATAAGCAGCAATCGTAAACCAGTCTGATTGATGGTTAAATCGCCATGTGCATTCCTGTTCTTTCAGAGTGCCACTAATTTGTCGTTGACACTGTTATTGATAGCACTTGCCTGAGATATTCGGATTGTGTATTTATTGCAAAAGTATGGTGCAATGTGTCGCTTCAGCTTTGTGTTTCTGTTTAAATGAATGAAACACTTTTTTCAAATTTAGCCGATGAGTGGCTTGCTTGAGCGTAGCTTCATCGTTTCACGTTCATGCCTAGTGTCCCTGTCTTTAAAAGTTTAGTACACCATACATTTCGAATGTATTCGAATCACATACAATATATTTCCTTGCTTTATTACTTGTATATATGATACTGTTCAAAGCACAGAAAGCGCGACTGTCTTAAAAAATGGTGGGCAGATACTCTGATCAATAGAGTTTAAATATGTAACTAATTTTTCAATATTATATTCGCTTTTTTTTTTCTTTTTTTTATATATGCTAGAAGACACTTTTTGTATGCAGATGTTATTGCTGGTTGGTTTTTAACACACTTTTAGAGTTATATTTGGATATATCATGTCGAGGAAATGGAGCTAAGAGCCTTTTCTTAAGATACACAGAAGCAGCTGACAAGCGTGAATACACGTAACTGCATACATTTATATATATATATATATATATATACATATATCTCTGTGTGTGTGTGTGTGTGTGTGTGTGTGTGTATTTGTGTATGTATTTGTGATGGTAAGAAATATTCGCATAAATAATATCCACGGTAACAATCTTTCACAACCCTGCCATATACACCTCTGATAATAATTGCAAAGTCTGATAACAGTTTATTCTTCGAATGATTAGTTAAAGTCCATCCTGAATAATAACAAATTTATTACTGTGACCTAGACCTTTTTCCGTCTTTATCATAATCCATATATATATATATATATATATATATATATATATATATATATATATATATATATATATATATATTCCATGTCCTACGGTGAACGTTTTGTGCAATGTCTAACAGTACATTATACCTGAATCGAGTAGATACTGCCTGATCCAAAATCGTGCCTCCTTTATCTTAAGAGCCTTTTCAGCCGACCATCCCCACAGAAATTTCGTGCCTGATGATGAAGTTGTGTTGTAAAGTCTGATGACTATAATGACCTCATTATGCAAGCATGAGATATGCTCTTACAAAAATCAACCGAAAGTTGATGTAGACAGTCAGACCCAATGACATTATGACCGCTATGTCTAGCCTTTTCTACAGTCAGACCCAATGACATTATGACCTCTATGTCTAGCCTTTTCTACAGTCAGGCCCAATGACATTATGACCTCTATGTCTAGCCTTTTCTACAGTCAGACTCAATGACATTATGACCTCTATGTCTAGCCTTTTCTACAGTCAGACCCAATGATATTATGACCGCTATGTCTAGCCTTTTCTACAGTCAGACCCAATGACATTATGACCTCAATGTCTAGCCTTTTCTACAGTCAGACCCAATGACATTATGACCTCTATGTCTAGCCTTTTCTACAGTCAGACCCAATGATATTATGACCTCTATGTCTAGCCTTTTCTACAGTCAGACCCAATGACATTATGACCTCAATGTCTAGCCTTTTCTACAGTCAGGCCCAATGACATTATGACCGCTCTGTCTAGCCTTTTCTCCAATCGTCACAGGGGAACATTTTTTATTCAGAACTGGCAATATCTGTGACAAATAGTTGCAGAAAATACTACAAAAACATGTATGTACTTGCTTGCCACGAACAATCTAAGCCTTTAAATTGATCACTGATTTAGATGATACATTTTACTACTAAAGTTAAACACCTCAGAGAATATTTTGCAAATGTAAATGATAACTTACTCTATAATGCATAATACTTAGAAGTAAGTTTACAAGAATTAATCGAATATATCATTTTGTTTCAACACTTACGAGGTTTACACATTCTGAGGCTGATTCATATCTGGAAATTTATTATTTAGCCATTATGTTGCTTCACCCTAAGTTATCTCAGACTGAGATATATGATGGAATAAATTCCCACCTATTTTTTCATTTATCATCGTATTACTACAATTGTCGCTTCATTTAAGAAGCCATCCATGATTTTATCGAACGCAATAGCTGGTATGACCATAATTTTGGTCTAACAGTCTGTTGTAGAGTACTGAGCTTTATCGCGGTAATTGCTGTTACGTGTTAGGTTAATTGACACTGTATGAGAATAACAAGTGAAAACATAAAACAGACTCAATTGGACTCAATTGGACGTTTTAATATCTTCTGGGGACAAGATATACACACTTCTGCTATGCATCTCTTCGAGATCACACCTTCTTAGGAATAGGGCGATATACCGTATGTAGTTGTGAATATGTGTGTGTGGATGGGTGGGGTGGGGGAGTGAAATTGCATAAACACTGTAACATATATGACAAAACCCAAGGAACGATAGTCCCTTGTTGGAAAATATTCTTGTCCGCATGTTTTACACTGTAGTACTACCTATAAATTTGTAACATAACAAACACAATTATTCCACAAGTTTTAAAGGGACCAATAGTATTTTTTTAAAAATATGTCTGTTAATATAAAATACATGTGAAACACTACGAGTAATGTTATGGCACTTCAGTGTATCTATTAAAAATACCGACACTTACAGTAGAAAACGTTTGTCTTGGTCAACTTTTTGATGTACTATATGGATAACCTTTCTTATGATAGAAGCCCCTATTCTATTTTCAGTTTTCACAAACATGCACTTCATTATAAGCATCATTAATCAAATGTGGTGCATTGTAACAATCCCCAGTTTGGAAACTGCATATAATGATTGCGATCCTAATGTGACAAGATCCTAATGCGACAAGATCCTAATGTGACAAGATCCTGAGACATGGATGGACATCCACTAATGAAACGTTGTAGGTGCATTTTTCTATATATTTTTTTCTGACTAAAAAGCGCGCACAGTGTAAAGATTTGGGGGACATAGGACAAAAAACTACGGGAAAACCGCAAGCCTGCGCTCAATGTGCAACACTGCTATATTTAGCAACAACAGCCACATTTGATGGTGGACTGGCATTAGCTGTACAAATATTATCATACTGTGACGAGATCATATTGTGACAAGATCCTAATGTGACAAGATCCTAATGCGACAAGATCCTAATGCGACAATATCCTTATGTGACAAGAGCCTAATGTGACAAGATCCTAATGTGACAAGATCATATTGTGACAAGATCATACTGTGACAAGATCATAATGCGACAAGATCCTAATGTGACAAGATCATAATGAATTTGGAACATCAACACTTTATTGGCAAATACATTAAATAAAACATTCTTCTCTTTTCAATTTAAAATAACTAAAATTCAATGAATAATATATACTCTGTTACCCATAAAATGAAGATATTGGCTGCAAGATGTTTTCTTTATATATAGCTTTTCTGCCCAGATTAATTATTGTTGACAACTTTCTTTCCTATCTTGCTTTTCTCTACTTTCAACTGTCTTCCGTCCCTTGCGTTTCTCTTTTGCTTAGTGGGCATATCAGATTTAGATGTTTAGAAAGATATTTGACTTCTGAGCATTATAAAACTGTCATAAATTTTTAGTACTGCATTTATTTACATTATATTGAAAGGCGTTACAGACATTCAGCTTTCTATCTTGTTGATTCGTCCTTGACAAGAATACTGAATTCATATAATTATTAGTATGTATTGTTTTAAATGAGGTGTTAGCAGAATAACTTCCATATACATATTGAGAGAAGATATATATCAGGATATAACCACGTTATCAGCTTTCATTATAATATTAATTCCTATTAATATTTCAGCTATTTGCTCAAATCTCCGCCTACCCATATTGCAAATGCAAATCTGTCCAATTTCACATTTATTGTCTACAAAAAAGTACGCTAACTTTAATATTAGAGCTAATCCATTATTTGTTATTGATAAAAGCTAATACATTATTTGTTATTGATCAAAGCAAATACATTATTTGTTATTGGTCAAAGTAAATACATTATTTGTTATTGATCAAAGTAAATACATTATTTGAAATTGATCAAAGCTAATACATTATTTGTTATTGATCAAAGTAAATACATTATTTGTTATTGATCAAAGCTAAAACATTCTTTGTTATTGATCAAAATAAATACATTATTTGTTATTGATCAAAGTAAATACATTATTTGTTATTGATCAAAGCTAATACATTATTTGTTATTGATCAAAGCAAATACATTATTTGTATATATATATATATATATATATATATATATATATATATATATATATATATATATAGTATGCACGCTGTATTATTGATATCCCACGTGATGTATAACTTTTTCATTAAAAGGAAACGAAGCTTGCCGAGTTTTCTTTTAATGAAAAATTTATACAACGAGTAGTATATCAAATATACAGCATACATACTATACATATATTTTATTTATATCACATACAAATACACATACTTGCATTTCGAACAGAGTTAAGATTGACTACAGGAAACTGTATTGAAGCAGTGAGTGAACTATTTATATTCATGCCCAGTGTGTCCGCTACAAAATGTAGTTCTGTACCTATTGCGGCTGTTTAAAATCCTCTTTGCAAATTGAGAAGTTGCTTCTTTTCTATTTTTTGTTTTGTTTTGTTTGTTTGTTTTTTTTTGTTTTTTCTTCTTCTTCTTTTTAGATTGTATTTTCATTCATATTGATTAAATAAATATAACAAACTTATGATTTGAACATGAAAGATGGTATAAGCGAAGAAAGTATAGTACTACAAACACAGTATGGTCAGTTTCTTGAACACTGAAGCCATTCAGTCACCGTCGAGTATATTGAAACGAGTGTGGAATATAGACTAAACTAAATGACGAGCCAACAAGAGGTAATTCAACATTTAAATTTATTTACAGTTGATCTAAGTTATTATTATGCTTTAATTAACATTGCTACCGACCGTAAGATTGTTTTTATCCTCCATCTCTCTATTTCCCCTTTCCGATGGTCGGTTTGTCTGTAAATTTCACCATCATTCATAGGTCCAGAGACATCGTCCCATGACACAGGCGAAAATCCGCTGCGCTCGTTTTTTTCACGGATTTTCGTCCATAGCTGGCGACGTTGGTGACGTTGGGAGAGAGAGAGAGAGACTGTGGTAAAACTGATATGCTGACAGACCAACCAACATAGAGAGTGGGGGGGGGGAGGGGAGACTTACAATAAGATTTTTTTTTTATTGTCCATCCCGATGTTTCTCTGTTGGTCGATTTGTCTGCTGCCTTACTAACCAACACAGTGAGAGAGAAAGAGAGAGAGAGAGAGCGCGGCCTTCAGACATTTTAATATTTAAAAATAATCTGTTTTTGGAATCCTAATATAGATCTATAGGTTTAAAAAAGTGCAAAAAACAAAGCAGTAAATATGTTGCAGTATATGCACGACTCTTTACCGTACAGTCTCGAGAGGCTATTGCAACTTTGCATTATTGGTATTGTGAACACTAGATAAATCCTATGGAAAGCGTACACATACCATTACGACGACCCAGATTCTTGTAGGTTACTTGGTGTAAGTTCAATGGTTTCGTCCAGCTCACATTTTTTTTCTCTCTCACTCTACAAATTTCCAAGTATTTGTATCCCTTATGCATGAGAGAGAGAGAGAGTGAGACTGTGGTAAAACTGATACGCTGACAGACCAACCAACATAGAGAGTGGGGGGGGGGGAGGGGAGACTTACCATAAGATTTTTTTTTTTATTGTCCATCCCGATGTTTCTCTGTTGGTCGATTAGTCTGCTGCCTTACTAACCAACGCAGTGAGAGAGAGAGAGAGAGAGAGAGAGAGAGAGAGAGAGAGAGAGAGAGAGAGAGAGAGAGCGGCCTTCAGACATTTTAATATTTAAAAATAATCTGTTTTTGGAATCCTAATATAGATCTATAGGTTTAAAAAAGTGCAAAAAACAAAGCAGTAAATATGTTGCAGTATATGCACGACTCTTTACCGTACAGTCTCGAGAGGCTATTGCAACTTTGTATTATTGGTATTGTGAACACTGCAGATAAATCCTATGGAAAGCGTACACATACCATTACGACGACCCAGATTCTTGTAGGTTACTTGGTGTAAGTTCAATGGTTTCCTCCAGCTCACATTTTTTTCTCTCTCTCACTCTACATATTTCCAAGTATTTGTATCCCTTATGCATGAGTGAGAGAGAGAGAGAGAGAGAGAGAGAGAGAGATAAAAGGGTCAGCAGATGGGATTTCAATTAAATTGTGAACCATTTTTAATTCATTTAGAAAACGGGTAAATTATTATTAATATTTTATCTCATTATTTTCTTGCGTCGATTATGATTAATAAGTGGAAATTCATCACTGATCTAGAGAGTATAGAAGCAACAACCTAACGTTGAAACCATGTTTATATATGCGTATTCATGCGCCATGGACAGATCACAGAATTGGTATATCAAATAGGTTTATATCAAAACTTTAAAAGCCATGTTATTTTTAATTTGTGTGTGTGTGTGTGTAATATATATATATATATATATATATATATATATATATATATATATATATATACTCACACACAGACAGAGAGAGAAAGAGAGTGACAGAGAAATTGAGAAATGTGTTAATTTAACGGGAATTTAGTAATATATTCATACTTTATAAAACAAAAAGTATGAATATAACATTGATTTCCTGTTGAATTTTAAAAACATTCTATATATGAACTGGTATTTAAAATGGGCAACAAATACATGAATTATCTTCTCTATTTTTATCATTAAAAAGGTAAGAACTTAGCATGTGATTATATATTTTCTGAATTAAGGTATTATATCTGTATATGAATAAAATTGAGGTATTATATCTGTATATGAATAAAATTGAGGTATTATATCTCTATATGAATAAAATTGAGGTATTAAATCTGTATATGAACAAAATTGAGGTATTATATCTGCATACGAATAAAATTGAGGTATTATATCTGTATATGAATAAAATTGAGGTATTATATCTGTATATGAATAAAATTGAGGTATTATATCTGTATATGAATAAAATTGAGGTATTAAATCTGTATATGAATAAAATTAAGGTATTTTTCCAGGGCCATGACTCCAGTGTGAACAGGCTAGTATGATGCCTTTAGTATAGGTTCGCACAGTTGAAAAATACTTTCGAAGAGTTAATGTATATTATCTGGCGTGATTATCTTTTATTTTAAGATTATCTTATGTAGCTGTATTAGAACCAATAGCCTCTCATTTTGAATAGTTTATTTTTCTCCCATCGTTACCATCAAATATACGTGATAGTTGTCATTCAAAACCGTAATTAATATGCAACCACTTTGTAAATTTAGACGCAAATATATGACTATAGCAGGTGCAGGCGATAAAAAATTGAAATTTATTTGTAATAAAGTGGCGGAAAGCACATTTATTACTGTTGTAAATCCCACAATGATCGTAAACGATTAAATTGTATACCATTTTTATCACAAGCAATACTATGTTATGCGTATGTTATGTTATGTATGCCTTGACATGAATGTAGGCTGTTTAAGTGAGAAAAAATTTAAAAATTAAAACAAAATAAAAACCATTTCCTAAAATGGGGTACGATGTAACAATTTAGCTTTACAAATCCCGTGACATTGTTGATAGATCAACGTTAGGGGTAAGTTAAAAAATTTGAATTTTTCATTATTTCTTTGATGTTATAGTAAAAAAAAAAAAAGTATTCCAGATTAAACTAAAACGAATCCGTGGCAATGTACGGCCATATTCAAAGCTCAACAAATATGAATTTTGTTATAAAAAATAAACAATTTGAAGAAAATAAATTGAAGGTTATGCAACACCCTTATCTGTCTATCAAGTGTCATATAAAACGGTATATATTGCATTCTTCTTATATGTTACCTCAGCAAACATGCTATCATCTCTCACCAGGATACCGCGATAAAATGTCTTTGAACATGATCGCATTAGAAAGACATGGGTCAAATGGGTTATATCTCTTAAGATATGAATAGACAGTGAGTGAGAAATAACGTAGTTTTCCACTGAACTATGACCAATTTCTTGAAAATACATCTACCAGAAACAACACGTGGCCTACAATTGTCGGTCCTTGTGAACCATCTATATAGTGTACTATAAATTGAAAAGTAAAAAGTATATCGGTCTTTTTGTAGACATAATCAAATCCAACTTTCCTAGAGATACTACAAAATGTGTCCTGTAAAACACACACACAGACACACACAACCAAAAGCTACCGAACTTCCTTTTCTTTTTTTTTTTTTGGGGGGGGGGGGGGGGGGGGGGGACAAATCGAAACGCATACATTTCTGTAAATGCAAGAGTAATTAAGTTTGTGATAATTGCTCTTTACCAGCGGATAAACGCAAAGTTTATCAAAACAGTTTTCAAAATTTGGGTAATAGTAGGAACAGACCAACATATATATCCGTTTGATGCACGGTAAATCCGATATAGATAACTCATTATTTTATAATTTTGATCTAAAATGTTGCAGACCGTTAGCTTCAACTTACAATCGATTATCACGTCTATTAAAAGCCACAAAGGAGTTTTTATTAGCTATAACTTCCCGTGGAAGACTAATTGACAATATTAATAGTTTACAGCAGTTTACAGCAAATTGTTTTAATCATTTCAGTTCCAGTGCATATCAGTGCATATCAAGGATATCACCAAATTTAGTTAGACTGGCTTTTCTTAGTATCAAATACCATGTTACGTCAAATTGTCCCTTGTTTTTAAATCGTATTCCTTTCCAACTAGGACCTTAAACTGATGCATACTTCTCACATAGGCTTACATATGATGGTGTAGCTTAGGCCTTTAATGGTATAGATATTTAAGGAGCATTTTATAAACAAAAATGCCATATTCACCCGAGAAATCGTGCGTCTCATACCATTTAATGAATCATCCAGTCACATTTTACTCTGTACATGCAAATCAAATACTCACATCTTATCCTGTCAAGAAATAGCAAATTACTCGTACGCACGAAACTGACCATGTGTTCTATTAATAGTCTGGGTAATTCTGATCAAATGGCAAACATCTATCCTGTCCATGACGTTTTTATCCTCACATTTATCAGCCATGTTGAACGTGGAAGTGTATATTGTCCTGAATAGTTCAAATTGATATAAATAATAATTTTCACTTTCATTACGAACAAAAACATAAGTGGTTTTCTTCTGCGTGACTATCACTTCAGCTCATGTTTGTGTCCAATACAAGATTTATAATGTGTCATTTTATAAGAACAAGCACGGGCTAACAGTGACAGGAATAGTGCGAAATTATGTGTTTATATATGAGTTCACATCTTTTAAACATTTCCTACACGTTCTTTAGTTACAGTACATGCATTTTAGTTACATTACATGCACTTTAGTTACATTACATGCACTTTAGTTACATTACATGCACTTTAGTTACATTACAGAAATTAGATTTTTTTCATTACCAAGACATATTACTCACCGTTAAAGTATAAATGTGTCTGAATCTTTTGAGAGAGAGAGAGAGAGAGAGAGAGAGAGAGAGAGAGGTAAGAGACAGAGAGAATACATGTATATTACTTATTATATTTTCATCTTCTTAAAAAAAAATTCTTGTATGGATTAAGTCATCCATTATTCCACCATATTTACATACATACCGTTATGCATAAGTCTATAAACAAATATATTATATACATACACACGCATACATACATACACACATACATTCAAACAAACATACGCATACATACGTACCAATATGTACGTAATCCTATAAATCAACCCCCCCCCCTCAAAAAAAAACAAAAAAAAAACAATATTTGTTTATACTGATGGACTATTTGTGGATCTTGTTCATTAAAATGTGCAATTTTGCTGCATACAAATCTCTCTGGAACACACCCGCGTACAGTTTACACATTTACCGGTATTTGGTAACAGCCGAAAAATGGTCACTGGACTTAAGGTTGTGCTATTCCACGTAGATTTACAAGTCGTCAAACACAGGATTTGATCCGTAAATATTCTGTACATATCGCCAAAAGGACCCTTCAACCGACGGTAGCTCAAGAGACGCAAGAAATACCGGTAAGTGTCTAAAATGTACACCAATATGTTGCGGACAAATCTGTCTGCAAACGATTGCCAAGACAGGAAACATTGCCGAGACATGTTACGTCCTTGCTATCTATGTAATGTCTAAAAGAAGTATTAAACAGCTCTCCCCGCCCCATTTCTATCTTGAAACATGGTGTTATTTCCTGTTACATATAATAGTGTATTATAAAATGTTTACAATTTTATATTTGATACAAATAATAAAGTGGGATAGAACTTTTAATTACTGATTAAGGTAGTTATTACAATGAGAAAAGTTGTAATTACAAAGCTAAAGGCGGCGCTTTGATCTTAACACATTTGCCAGTACTGGAGTCATTCAATGAATCTAATTAATAGGATTGATGGAATAAGTTTTATAAAGATGGACACACAATCATGCATATTTATACAAGTTCTCGCTGAGTGTCTTTAATTTTGTATCCAGTCTGATTGACAGCACCTGCCGTATACAATTATTTCAATTTGCCAACTGTCATTTAATTGCATATTCAGGGTGTTCCGTGTTGTTTCAACCCAATAGCTCTGGCTTCATGAATCAGATAAATTCTTCATTTACGATCGCTAGATGATGACACGCGTCATTTGTATTAATGAGTGGTTCGTTTCCGTGTATCTGCGCCATGTCATGTCCAATAGTATTGGTCCGACTTGGAGTATCATATAACTACAATGACGGGCAGTTAGAAGTTCATGAATAATTAAATTCTTTAGACATAAACAATTTTATTTTGATATATTGTGAGTTTATGTTTAAAAAAGAACTTTAAATTAATTTCTTGTGAGTTTAAAGGAATTGAATGTTTTCTTTTTAATAATAATGTTTCTTGAAGAGGAATTATACTGCAATGATAAGGTTGTTATAGCAAAGTTTGTGAGTAAAACTTCTATATTGTCAAACAAACGATATGGGTTTTTTTCTTCTGAAAAGAAAATCTTTTCAGTTGATTTCAGTTGGTGTATGTATTGTCATGAGGATTACAAACATATAGAAACACTAATTCTCAAAGGTCATATGATATAGCAAAATAAAATAGAAACACTACCTCTCAAGGCTCATATGATGTAGCAAAATAAAATAGAAACACTACCTCTCAAGGCTCATATGATGTAGCAAAATAAAATAGAAACACTACCTCTCAAGGGTCATATGATATAGTAAAATAAAATAGAAACACCACCTCTCAAGGCTCATATGATGTAGCAAAATAAAATAGAAACACTACCTCTCAAGGGTCATGTGATGTAGCAAAATAAAATAGAAACACTACCTCTCAAGGCTCATATGATATAGCAAAATAAAATAGAAACACTACCTCTCAAGGCTCATATGATGTAGCAAAATAAAATAGAAACACTACCTCTCAAGGCTCATATGATGTAGCAAAATAAAATAGAAACACTACCTCTCAAGGCTCATATGATGTAGCAAAATAAAATAGAAACACCACCTCTCAAGGCTCATATGATGTAGCAAAATAAAATAGAAACACTACCTTTCAAAGCTCATATGATGTAGCAAAATAAAATAGAAACACTACTTCTCAAGGGTCATATGATGTAGCAAAATAAAATAGAAACACTACCTCTCAAGGCTCATATGATGTAGCAAAATAAAATAGAAACACCACGTCTCAAGGGTCATGTGATGTAGCAAAACAAAATAGAAACACTACCTCTCAAGGGTCATGTGATGTAGCAAAACAAAATAGAAACACTACCTCTCAAGGCTCATATGATATAGCAAAATAAAATAGAAACACTACCTCTCAAGGGTCATGTGATGTAGCAAAACAAAATAGAAACACTACCTCTCAAGGCTCATATGATATAGCAAAACAAAATAGAAACACTACCTCTCAAGGGTCATATGATGTAGCAAAATAAAATAGAAACACCACCTCTCAAGGCTCATATGATATAGCAAAATAAAATAGACAGATATAAATTTCCAACTGGACCAAAAAGCTGGATCGATAGATAGTGTATGGGATATTACGTTTTAAAGTCAGATTATCCTATTTTCAATAATTCAGCTGATTTTCTTTTCAATTTTTGTTTCGAATAATTAATTGAGATTGAAGAGTTAAGAGGTTTATCGTAGAAAAGATTACCTGATGTATATATAATATAGAGTAAAAGTGTGTGCATTTAAAAATCTGTGAGAATGCACATTTATATTTCCAAAAAGCTCAATATGCAGCAGACTCAAGTGGTATGGTATCTTCTTGTCATGGAAGGTAACGTAAATTGAACTTATATTTATTTAAGACACCAAGATATAATGATAATATGATCATCAGACGTCATTCGGAATAACTGCTAATATACTCTACAACATATTTAGTCTCAATTGGATTTGTTGCGGTACATAGAGAACTGTTACAAGAAAAATCTTCTTCAAATAAAAAGTGGAACAGACATTAATGCCGAAAAGACTCCATTTTTTAATAAAACGTCACATACATGTTTGTTTCCTCATCAGTTATGAAAACTATTGGATGCCCAAGTATCGGTCTTATTTTTGGATATCATTTATGAATTAGAAAAAGGCAGATCGCGACCTATTTTTGTATCCCTTTTTAATTTAATTACCAAATTCATCTTGCGATTCCATAAAGGGCGAAAGTAAATACTCAGATGACTGTCTGAAATTAGTCTTTGTATTGATTTAGTGACTGGGAATCTGTTTGCTTAATCAATTGTTTCGAGATAATAAAGCACGAGAAATCATTTCGAGATAATAAAGCACGGAAACCGCTAAACATATCTTAAAATATATACAAAAAGAATATGAATTTTCTTACTATAACAAGAACAAGACATCCGGTTTACCTACATGGGTCCCTATGTGTAAGGAAGCATTCTATCATTCGTGTATCTGGTGTTTTGAGTTTTGTCGAATGTACAACTATTTAAATACATTTCAGATCTAGAAATAATTGATGGACAAATGATATGATCACACAGATTCAGAGTCCCAATCGAAGATAACCTAATTGAAATCGATCTTAGTAACATCTTTCAATAACTGTTCACTCTAATTGTCTTTCTGCGTTCAGCTCAAGCTGTATGACTAAGGACTTTTGTATTCAAAACTTTACATGTATACTTTATCCTTCTATTATTTATTCCTAACAACTCTACGAGGCTACAATATGAAACAGTAGCTAGACGATGTAATCGCCGCAGCCTTCGTTTATTCCCTTTTCTTCTTTTTTAATAACTTTATACCTAAGACAAGGTTTTCCTTTCTCTGCTCAATAAACACTTTGGACTTTTGAAATAACTTTATACCTCAGACAAGGTTTTCCTATCTCTGCTCAATAAACACTCTGGACTTATTTTAATGACTTTATAGCTCAGACAAGGCTTTCCTATCTCTGCTCAATAAACACTCTGGACTTTATTTTAATGACTTTATAGCTCAGACAAGGCTTTCCTATCTCTGCTCAATAAACACTCTGGACTTTTTTCTAATGACTTTATAGCTCAGACAAGGCTTTCCTATCTCTGCTCAATAAACACTCTGGACTTTTTTCTAATGACTTTATAGCTCAGACAAGGTTTTCCTTTTTCTGCTCAATAAACACTCTGGACTTTTGAATGACTTTATACCTCAGACAAGGCCTTCCTATCTCTGCTCATTAAACACTCTGGGCTTGTTCAAACGCTCTGGATTCTTTGCTGAGCAAACACTCAGGATTAGTCATTCGGTCTGAGACCTGCATTTTCTGTCCAATTTACTAATCAAACCTCCAAACAAACAAGATAAATGCAATTTAAAATCATTTAGCTGGAAGGTAATTCACATCAATTGTTACGAGAAACTCGTGCCTCTTAAAGAAGAAATAAAATGAATGATTCCAGTGATGATTCAAATTTTCTACGGTACTTGAAGTGCAGCTTTAAAATACGATTTCTTTCCCATAAAAACTGTTCAATGGCAATGCTGAATCTTCTCAATAATGATTTGATCTTGGAAATCGTATGATCTATTTCCGGACTCGCTTCTTCCGAGATTGATTTTTCATTGATCAGTTTTAGAATGATCCTCGCAATGGGTCTAACAGTCTATAGCTTATTCCAATGATCAGCACTATGGGTCTAACAGTCTATAGCTTATTCCAATGTTGTAGAAGACAATTGACGTATCGATAGACTATAGTGATTTTTCTTTCCATCTTAAAGGCGAATATTATTTTACAAGATGGGAATATGGAATATCGCTTTTATGTCTTTTTTTGTGTTTGTTTTTGTTTCTTCTTGAAGAAGCTTCATTCTGTTAGTTTTAAGCAAGTGATGCTTATATTTGGATGCGTACCAAATTTTAATGCATTTCTACTAGAAAGAAGAAGGAGTATGCTTATTGTGTCCTGTTTCTTAGCATCAATTTGTACTCGCCTCTTATTTATATCACAGCGGACAAACACGAAGACAGCGATCGGGCAGAATGACCTGTCCATTTGACCTTCAAATGAAATGTATAAGGGGCCTTTTCCACTCAAGAAATATGTATTGCAGTGCATGCATCATGTGTGCATAGTATCACAGAATTATCTTCCTCACATAAACCATGCATGGTACATGCACGTCGCGGGAGTCGCGGTGGCTCAGTTGGTAGAGCGTCGGACTCGTAATACAAGGGTCGCGGGTTCGCTACCCGCCAATGCCAGCCTGGGTCGGCTGCCTCTATGTGTCTTTGGGAAAAACACTAACTCCCATATCATCGGCATGATATAGAACAATAATGTGTTAAAAGTGTCGTTAAAACCAACAAAACAAAACACATACACGCCGCTACACCAGTTTATCGGATCGAACATGCCTAACCACTATTCAAAGGAAATGACAAAAAAGACAGGGTGTGTAGATCGTTCTTCACACAACACTGAGATAACTCCTTGTATTTCATCTGGCACGTGTGTAGAAGACGTACAAAATTGTCGATAAAGTCCTAATTAATTAACAATGTGTCTCTCGACCCAATGAATAATAGACGTTTTACAACGGCTTTAATCTTAATTGCTATGATTACTTTAGGTATTCAGACTACTATGTAAACAAAAGCACGTGATCTTGCGAAAAAAGAAACAACACTTGCATTCAGCCACTTCACTCTTATGTTCAGACCCAATCTTCAATTTTTGATCATTCCAGTGATCTATTTGATTGTTCCAATGTTGTCTTTACTTTCCTAATTCTCTGTCTTGTTCCTGTTTCACTCTTTTTCTCTCAAATGGTGCATATTATCATGTCTACCCATCGCTCAGTAGCTACGTAGATAGGTATCAGAAATGCTAACTGTCGGACGCGGAATAGTGTCCTCGGAAAAGGGGCCAGCGTAAAAGAATACTTTTTACAACTCACAGAAAGTCTTGTCAAAATTTTCATCAGCTTCTTTGTTTTAAGCTACCAGTTTGTATTTTATTCTAATAACGTTAAAAGTTCATAATGTTTTGTCACTAACTGAATGATACAATTGAAAATTTCTTTTCTCTGATGGAGAAATTTGCCGCTAATGCCTCTATAAGAATTTCTGCATTATACTACAGAGTGTTATACAGGCAGAGATAAGACATATCTCCACCATATTCAAATATCAATATGACAACAAAGAGACAATTTACTGTTCCCAAAAGAACGCAGATTGCAAGGACTTGAAGAGGCCTTGATAGAAAATGTCATGCAAACAGATGCATCAAGGACTTGAAGAGGCCTTGATAGAAAATGTCATGCAAACAGATGCATCAAGGACTTGAAGAGGCCTTGATAGAAAATGTCATGCAAACAGATGCATCAAGGACTTGAAGAGGCCTTGATAGAAAATGTCATGCAAACAGATGCATCAAGGACTTGAAGAGGCCTTGATAGAAAATGTCATGCAAACAGATGCATCAAGGACTTGAAGAGGCCTTGATAGAAAATGTCATGCAAACAGATGCATCAAGAGCTTTTATCAATGTAGGGTTTTTAATCCATTTGAATAAGCTATAGACTGTTGGACCCATCTCAAGGATTATTGGAATAAGCTATAGACTGTTGGACCCATCTCAAGGATTATTGGAATAAGCTATAGATTGTTAGACCCATCGCGAGGATCATTGGTCTAAGCTATAGGTTTGTCACGAAAGTGTGTGTACTAAAATACTTTTGTATAATATATGAACGAAAATGTACATGGGTTTCGTTGCCGCGTACTGAGTTTGGTTCACCCACTGATGCATGTAGAAAGTGCCGGCGGGGAGAAACCCTATTTCTTCGAGTTGTCTGGCCGTGACTTTCACCACAACCAGGGTACTTATAGCCAAAATTCTCTGTATCGTCACAATACAAATGAGTTTTGTCAGAAAGCTGTCCATTTTACGTAAGCAATCTTAGAGGTATGTGAAAACGAAAATGTATTCTTTTTTGCTATCCGTTATTTGTGATAGAATTGTTTTATATATTCGATGATTCGGAATTTATTCTAAATTTTACATTGAGTTAGACCTATGTCACAATAACGCCATGCTATCAGGTAGACTATATTCTGTTTTAGGTTAACCATTTTTTATAGTAAATGAGACAAGCTGAATTCACTTATATGATGCAAGTATTAAATGATGAGTAGTGTTCGAGTTTTTATAATCCAGTGCGACAGATTCATGTACGAAAGTGGTTATTATAATAATAATCTCGTACAGTTTTTCTTGTGAAAGAATAGAATGCGTAACGAAGTAAATTCATGAGCGCGCATGCGTAACGTATATCATTGTATTCCTAGTTAACCGTCTCATGTATTACATGGGTCGGTCACTGTACTTTTAACTGTTCACGGGGAGTCGTTGAACTCTGGGGTTTTGTGTAACCCGGATGCTGCGGTCGATAGTGACGTTGGTTGGAAGGACGGGTCTACTCAGTGCGAGGGGACAAAGGTTCTGGACCAACGGGTCTGCGGGTTAAGGAGCCACTCGAGGGATCCTTAGGCAGGCTGGTAGTATAGGACGACGTGAGGTTGTTCCTTCACCATTGGACGGGAGCTGTGGAATCGGAAATCTCTCGTGATCGTCGACTGGATGCCACGAGATAAATAACAGCATACGGTCCACATTTGAATCGAATATAATTTAATATCACTATTTGTGTGAAAATCTAATGTAATATCACTATTGGTGTGAACATTTAATTCAATGTCACTATACGAGTGAAAATCAATTATACACCCATCATACATGTTCATGAACCATTTATCAATCATACTTGTTTAGACATTTCATACAGTGATCATGTCATGTTGATAGATCCACATGTCAACCATACTTGTATATAATTCCATATATTAATAATATTTGGTGATAGTTCAATACGTTGTTCATATCAGTTAATACACGGGATTATTTGTGTTTATTTGTTGAAATTCCATGTTTTTATGGTTCCATTTAGGAACGATATCATTTTCTAATATCCATTTTTTGACTTTATGTGCATAAGTGAGGTGTCAGATTTATTTGTCATTTATTTGCATTATAAATAAACACTTCCTTCACGTAATTGTGTTTAGTGTTTTCGCTAGATCCTTTTCCACCCGGCTTCAATCCTTTTAAAAGATTGTTAAACTCATTGCTAGGATCATTCTAATACTGATAACTGAAAAATCAATGTCGGAAGAAACAAGTCCGGAGATAGATTTCCTATATTAAATCATTACTGAGAAGATTCAGCATTGGAGTTTAACAGTTTTTATGGGAAAGAAATCGTATTTTAAAGTTGCATTTAAGTACCGTACAAAATTTGAATCATTACTGGAATCATACATTTTGTCAATTTGTTAAATTTTTGTGTAAGTTTGTTTATTTTTATCCAATTTCTGTCTCGCCTTTTCTGGAGAAAGATGCCAGACATAGTCAGCTGTTTGGGTCGTCGTCGGTAGCGGAGTCAACTCAGTGTTAAAATGTTTGTGCAAACCAATGTTATATTTTTTTAAAATCCAAAACTCTGAGAAATGGGAGACATAGCCTTCCGCTGAACCATTTTTATTCTTTAATACCGAAAAAAGCTCTGATGATTCAGTTTGCCATCCTATAAATGTTCTGCATAAGACACAGCAATGCTCTTCTCGTAGCTGGTTTGACATTTGCATGTGGTCCTTCAGAAACAGTATGTAGCTTATAACAACGACCAAAGGCACTTTCAAACCAATGATGTATACGTTACTAGAAATATTTTTTCAGATAATACGTAATCATGGTATATTCATATTTTATTTTCATGTAGAGATAATCCGGTATCATGGTATATTCATATTTTTTTTTCATGTAGAGATAATACGGTATCATGGTATATTCATATTTTATTTTCATGTACAGATAATACGGTATCAAGGTTATTTTCATGTACAGATTCAACGGTTGTCTTCTAACTAATAGCTTGGCGTACTCCCTTTTTATAACATTCACCCGTTTTATCTCGAATACAAACACCGTCCCGCGATCGACTATCGTATGTCTCTGTCTCATTTCAATATGTATTGTCAGGTTACCACTGAAGTAACCTATCCGAATAACAGTTTGGAGAGAAGAAATTTAAACATATTTGAATAGAAGCATATATTTCATGACGAAATCCACTCAAGTTTTATATTTCGCATTTTAAAGTTTACGCATTTCAGGAGCGGAATTTTAAGCATAGAGCGTGTGTAATTTTATTTTATCCGTCATGACATAACAAAAAATATAAAACGGAAAGAAACGTTTCCGTACTCCAGTCTTACATTTTTCCCTAGTACAAATTACTATTATAATTTTTTTAATTTTTTTTTTTTTTGCTTGCTTTTTTTATCGACAGTTACCATATTTTCAGTATGGCATAAACTGACTTGGTCATTTCAGTTCGTACTACATAGTACATCTATAGGGAATTCTTGTTTGACCTTAATAAAATATAAAATATCATAAAGGTGGACAGCGGCTGGAGGTGGGGTACATTTGAATCCATGTATTTCTGAGAATGCACTAACATTTTACTCTGACTGGTTTTCAGTCATCAAACAGAACGGCGCATGACAAGTTTTAAATGCTAATATTAGACGATAAGACATGATTATGGAACTCCAGGGCTGTCTTATGTGGTCTTTCATTATTATTTTCGGTGGTTTGGTTTTGATATTCAGTGCTTTCTTCTTTATATGTTGCATTTTATTATGTAAGGTGAGTTCATTATTGTATTTAGTACTTTTGGTATTATATGGGGTTGAGTCGTCGTTATATACGATAGTTCAGACATTATGCGGCACTTTTTACATTATATGCATATGGTGAAACAGGACTGCAGGTCTCGCATCTTAATTCTTCTGTACTATATGTTGTCATATGCGTTTTTATTTTCAATTTTTAAGTACATGCAGCAATTTAAAAATATAGAGTATACATGATGGTATAGATGTATCGAAGACCAAAAAAATTAGGCAGTCAAAAGTAGATGTTACAACAAAGATACGAGAGATAAATCACTCTGAAATAACCGACCATGAAAAGATTATGGTCGCCTGGTCATGAAAGAGTCGAACAATACGCGAACTTGCACCAGGGGAACCTGTCATCGGTCATTTCATACTAATCCTTTCAATAATATTTTTGGATCTGGATTGTGTTCGTGTTTTGTGTCACATCAACACTTTGAAGGATCTGTCGTGCCGAAGCAAGGAGTAAAATGATGTATGAAAATATGTAACCGTAGTGCATCTGAAGTTTATGCAAATGTAGAAAGCGTTTAATAACAAACAGGTACAACCACATAGAAAGACACATCCACCAAATAGAAGAAATTGAGTAAAGCATCGAATATGAAGAATAATGCACTGCTTATATTAGAGTAATAACCATATTCAATGATAAAATCACTAAGCTTCCACATATAGCTACGTATATGATGCACACCAATAAGAATATTAAAGATCAGCGGTTAGCGTACTGGACTTCTACGTCGGAGTACTGGGTTCGATTCTCATGCCAGGCTGAGTCCGTAGGCAAAAACATTTTAGTCTCGTTGCCAAACAAACACTACCCAAAGCCACTACGCAAAAAAACACCTTTGTTCAACTAAACCAGAGATGTTGTTCGTCTCTAATGCACATCAATAGGAACAATAAAGACAAAACCACTGAATGTACTAATGGTATACCACAAAAGACACACTAATAGGAACAATAAAGACAAAACCACTCAATGTACTAATGATATACCACACACGACACACCAATAGGAACAATAAAGACAAAACCACTGAATGTACTAATTGATGACCAATCAAGAAACATCTGGTGTCCATACAACAGACCAGTTCACGGACATCAAGCTGTATACACTCTATTAGTGGAGATTTCCGATAGAACCCCTTCCATAGCTTAACAATGATATTAAGTGCAGCTGAACTATTTCGACTAAAGCAAAATTATCACATATCAAATACCGCGATCAAACTTTAATAGCCTACAAATGATTGCAGCAAATCGCGAAAATTATTTTGGTTTCTTTTCAGTCCGATCGACTGAACATAAGAACACGATCGAATCCGAGTGTAAAATTTTTTGAGTTTTCAATCAATAGTACTTCGCGAGGATGTATCCGATCAGCAGTGTGTTGCACCTGAATCCTTGTATTTTTTTACTGATTACATTAATATAACAAGTATAACTTCTCCTATTGCCCTTACAGACGTAACAGCAATGACGATTCCTTCTGGAAAATATTTTTTTTTTAAATTCAGTTTTTAATCAGGAACAACAACAAAAATTAACCGACCTTTATTTTCATAGTAAAAACACAAAACTATTAAATTTTTTATGTATATCTTTGTTTTGATTTTTAGAATATCACTTCATTGAGAGAAAAAAAAACAAGCAAAAAAACCCCACTATATTGTTTTGAGTTATGATGCGCGTGAATGAGAGGTTCGCAAGGCTGAATAACTCTTAAACTTTATTGCTGCTGAACGTGCAGGGCAATTGCTCTTTGCAATAAATCTTCACTTTGCCGTCAAAATAAACTATGATTAGATCTTATTTGAACTGCACAAGATAATGTCTCAGTGAGGTTATCTACTATAGATAGAGGTGTGAAAAAGATGGTTGCTCTTGTATTCCCTACCCTACACAGAGATGTAAAATAAATTGATTGTTCTTGTGTAACTTTGATTTATAATTTCCTGCTGCAGTTCGCGAAAAGATTGTTTTCATTTTTTTCTGGGACCAGTCTGTCCTATTCGCATTGCTCATTCGTTGAGAAAACGTCGAAGGAATCTCAGAAGACTAAAAGTTGTAGATCTTTCTTTGTAATATATAATGGAATAAATTGAATGGTATAATTCGTTCATATCCATGATGTCTTTCTTTTAGAAAAATTCCTCCTTCTTCTCGTTGTAGTCCCGATACTCACAAAAACTTGAACGAGATTATTTTAAATGGAAAAGATCTTTGATATCTTAATACGCTAAAATTTAGTAAGGAAATAAATTCTGAATGTTTTGTTGCAAAAATATATATATATAGATAAAGAAGGAACACTCTTCAATCTCTTCATTTCAAATAATACATGTAAAAAAAATTATCAACCATCTCGGAATCTGGAAAGGTATGTGCCCATTATGATATGTATACCTTTTGTTTTTCTTCAGAGACGGAGAACGTTCTGAACAGGAGACCAAATGGTGTACCCCATGAGGGCTCGGGGATGTACAATAAGCCCGATGCGCTTTCATCCATGTCGTAATGGAGTCAGGAGCTGTGGTGGCTCATCGGTTAGCGTGCCTGATTCGTGACCGAAAGGGTGCAGGTTCGAATCCTACCTCTGGATCAGCGCGGGTCGGCTATTGTGGCGAGTCATCAGGCAAGGGACTAAACTCCAATTGCACCGGCATTAAATAACCTACTTGTGTTGCTATGCCATAAAACACCGAACCCAATCAAATGGTATGGATCCAAACTACAACTTTGCAAAGAATTAACAATATATTACCAGATTTATGCAGAGGCAGCTGCACTTAACACAGAACATTATATCCTTGGCACGCAAAACATAGCCGACGCCAAGTTCAACGAAACCTTCGAGAATATGTAACTCTACATTAACATCTGTAAATATCGACCCCGGTTATCTTTGAGTTATCTTTTCTGTAGATAACTTTCTGTCCAATATGTTCATTCATTACCCGATGCGACTGAAAGGGCATCTAAAATACACAGATTTGTAAATTTAAGGTCGCCATACCCTGAGAAAGCTATCTATTTGCCTGTTCATATAAATATATATATAGCATCATTTCATTTTTTACTCGTGTGCTTTTAAGGCGTATTTAAACCTTATGAGAGGCCTGATGCCGTTGTTAGAGTTAATCGTGCATCCACGTGCATGAAACTATGCCGTTGTTAGAGTTAATCATGCATCCACGTGCATGAAACTATGCCATACGAACAAACAACGTGGTAACTTTAAGAAATTCAGTCGTAACTATTTAGCAAATATGTGCATGCTGTAGTTATTTCAATGAAAATATTTGATTTAGAACAGACAGACATACAGACAGAAGATAAACAATCCATGTTTTGTGTACAGAACAAAACGTTTTCACAAAGCAGCATACTATCAATACTAACCGACTTAGCAGGTAGCAAATGAGAAAGAAAATACATATTGAAAAATTTATTTTTGTCAGATCTATTTTTAAAAACAATACATTCAACTTACAGAAAGTATATCGTTTTAATTTTAATTTATATGAATAATAGGTGACCGAAGCGATTTGTGTTCAGAGATCCTACTTAATGTTTTCAAGTGCATTAAAATTACAATCAAAACCTTCTACTTTGGCCAACATGAATATCATGGTGGAAACGTACCTACATGTAACGAAAATGACGTTCATATTTTCAGTTTGCATACTTTATAATCTCATAAATCATTTACAATCCATTTATCATTCATTAACATATATATATATATATATATATATATATATATATATATATATATATATATATATATATATATATATATATATATACACACACACACACGAAAAAATAATACTATCATACAGGTTTTAGAATTTTCAATTTGAACTCTACGGAGATTCGAACCCGGATCCCCGGGTTACGGCACCCATCGCCTTGCCTGTAAGCACCAACCCCTATACATATTCTCGATCATGCACGCATCACCAAAAAATGATGCTACAAAGGTGGTAGTATAGGCATTCGTGTGTTACTGACACACCCGCATGACGACCCAGTAATTAATTCTCATCTAAGTACACAGTCCATCTGGATTCCTACTACAGAAATCAAGGTATATAGAAGTTATTATAGAGAATTACAAATATACACCAAACAGAGCAGAAAGTGCTATACCTGGATCCGGGTTTTGAATCTCCGTAGAGTACGAATTAAAAATTATATAACCTGTATGATAATATTATTTATTCGTATTTAAAAAGTCTGCTTATGTTATCAAGCATTCTCCTGTAGGATCCAGGGATAGCATTTTCCGCTCTGTTTGGTGTATATATGTAATTTTATATATATACAGAGACAGCGAGATTGATAAGGTGCTTCTGATGTCTCTTAATTTTGATTGAGTCTTTTTTTTTACTAATGAAGAAGGACGTAATATATCTCAAACTTAGCAGTGGCTTGATCTCTGTAAGAATAAATCTTATAAAGAATTGAAAAATCTCATTAAAAAGCTTGACAAATGCATTACTATAAATCCATGTCTTCAATCCATCATACACTTTATATGCTATTGTACTTTTATTTCAAGTTTTGATGTATTTTCTTGTGTTGTGCCTGTCTTGGATTTTATTCATTGTATCGTAACATGGATTAAATGCCGTACAATCGAAGAAGGAAAATTCTCTACATAAAGTTTAAAAAAATAAGGGGTACAGTTTCTTGAACTGATTCAAAGTACTTATAGTTACTGTTTATCATTTGAATTTGCTTAACTACCCATGAACAACGAATTACCGTATATACTCGCGTATAACCCCGTACCAACTGCAAACTGCATAGACCCAGATCTGCCGTCGAATAATGCGCCGGCAGATCTGGGTCTATGCAGTTTGTAAGGACTGATCAGTAAAACAAACATCATAGACCCTGATCTGCCGTCGCATAATGCGCCGGCAGATCGGGGTCTATGTTGTTTGCATTTGGACTCTGATTTAGGCGAGTATATACGGTAACCAATGATAACTCTAGCGTCACGACGGCACGCGTGTAATGTATGAATTGTAATGCTAGAAACAATGGGAGAGTTGTAGAATCGACATTTTTCTCTGATAAAATAACGAAACGAAAATATCTATATGCACAAAAGTCTGAACAAATAATATTGTTCTTAAAGAATATAAAACTTTGTAAAATTTGGCAGACATTTACCATAAACGTGTTCTACCCTCTCTCTGTTTCAAATTGTAGTTACAATCGTAATAAAAGCAAAACAGCGGGAAAGATTACTTAGCAGCATACACTTATTTTGTTGATTAAATGAGAAGAATATTTGACTTTAATCCAGGGAAAAAATAACTTAGCAGTATACACTTATTTTGTTGATTAAATGAGAAGAATATTTGACTTTAATCCAGGGAAAAAATCATTTAGCAGCATACACTTATTTTGTTGATTAAATGAGAAGAATATTTGACTGTAATCCAGGGAAAAAAATCACTTAGCAGCATACACTTATTTTGTTGATTAAATGAGAAGAATATTTGACTTTAATCCAGGGAAAAAAATCACTTAGCAGCATACACTTATTTTCTTGATTACATGAGAAGAATATTTGACTTCAATCCAGGGGAAAAAATCACTTAGCAGTACACACTTATTTTCTTGATTAAATTAGAAGAATATTTGACTTTAATCTAGCAAACAAAATCACTTAGCAGCATACACTTATTTTCTTGATTAAATGAGAAGAATATTTGACTTTAATCCAGGGAAAAAATCACTTAGCAGCATACACTTATTTTCTTGATTACATGAGAAGAATATTTGACTTTAATCCAGGGAAAAAAATCACTTAGCAGCATACACTTTTTTTGTTGATTACATGAGAAGAATATTTGACTTTAATCCAGGGAAAAAAATCACTTAGCAGCATACACTTATTTTGTTGATTAAATGAGAAGAATATTTGACTTTAATCCAGGGAAAAAATCACTTAGCAGCATACACTTATTTTCTCGATTAAATGAGAAGAATATTTGACTTTAATCCAGGGGAAAAAATCACTTAGCAGCATACACTTATTTTCTTGATTAAATAAGAAAAATATTTGACTTTAATCCAGGGAAAAAAATCACTTAGCAGCATACACTTATTTTCTTGATTAAACGAGAAGAATATTTTACTTTAATCCAGGGAAAAAATCACTTAGCAGCATATACTTATTTTCTTGATTAAATGAGAAGAATATTTGACTTTAATCTAAGAAAAAAAAATAACTTAGCAGCATACAATTATTTTCTTGATTAAATGAGAAGAATATTTGACTTTAATCCAGGGAAAAAATCACTTAGCAGCATACACTTATTTTCTTGATTAAATGAGAAGAATATTTGACTTTAATCCAGGGAAAAAATCACTTAGCTGCATACACTTATTTTCTTGATTAAATGAGAAGAATACTTGACTTTAATCCAGGGAAAAAAATCACTTAGCAGCATATACTTATTTTCTTGATTACATGAGAAGAATATTTGACTTTAATCCAGAGAAAAAAAATCACTTAGCAGCATACACTTATTTTGTTGATTAAATGAGAAGAATATTTGACTTTAATCCAGGGAAAAAATCACTTAGCAGCATACACTTATTTTGTTGATTAAATGAGAAGAATATTTGACTTTAATCCAGGGAAAAAAATCATTTAGCAGCATACACTTATTTTGTTGATTAAATGAGAAGAATATTTGACTTTAATCCAGGGAAAAAATCACTTAGCAGCATACACATATTTTCTCGATTAAATGAGAAGAATATTTGACTTTAATCTAGGAAAAAAAATCACTTAGCAGCATACACTTTTTTTCTCGATTAAATGAGAAGAATATTTGACTTTAATCCAGGGGAAAAAATCCCTTAGCAGCATACACTTATTTTCTTGATTAAATAAGAACAATATTTGACTTTAATCCAGTGGAAAAATCACTTAGCAGCATACACTTATTTTCTTGATTAAACGAGAAGAATATTTTACTTTAATGCAGGGAAAAAATCACTTAGCAGCATACACTTATTTTCTTGATTAAATGAGAAGAATATTTGACTTTAATCCAGGGAAAAAAATCACTTAGCAGCATACACTTATTTTGTTGATTAAATGAGAAGAATATTTGACTTTAATCCAGGGGAAAAAATCACATAGCAGCATACACTTATTTTCTCGATTAAATGAGAAGCATATATTTGACTTTAATCAAGGGAAAAGAATGACTAAGCCGCATACACTTATTTTCTTGATTAAATGAGAAGAATATTTGACTTTAATCCAGGGAAAAAAAATCACTTAGCAGTATACACTTATTTTCTTGATTAAATGAGAAGAATACTTGACTTTAATCCAGGGAAAAAATCACTTAGCAGCATACACTTATTTTCTTGATTAAATGAGAAGAATATTTGACTTTAATCCAGGGAAAAAAATCATTTAGCAGCATACACTTATTTTGTTGATTAAATGAGAAGAATATTTGACTTTAATCCAGGGAAAAAATCACTTAGCAGCATACACTTATTTTCTCGATTAAATGAGAAGAATATTTGACTTTAATCCAGGGAAAAAAATCACTTAGCAGCATACACTTATTTTCTTGATTAAATGAGAAGAATATTTGACTTTAATCCAGGGAAAAAAATCACTTAGCAGCATACACTTATTTTCTTGATTAAATAAGAAACATATTTGACTTTAATCCAGTGGAAAAATCACTTAGCAGCATACACTTATTTTCTTGATTAAACGAGAAGAATATTTTACTTTAATGCAGGGAAAATATCACTTAGCAGCATACACTTATTTTGTTGATTAAATGAGAAGAATATTTGACTTTAATCCAGGGAAAAAATCCCTTAGCAGCATACACTTATTTTCTCGATTAAATGAGAAGCATATATTTGACTTTAATCAAGGGAAAAGAATCACTTAGCCGCATACACTTATTTTCTTGATTAAATGAGAAGAATATTTGACTTTAATCCAGGGAAAAAAATCACTTAGCAGCATACACTTATTTTGTCAATTAAATGAGAAGAATATTTGACTTTAATCTAGGAAAAAAAATCACTTAGCAGCATACACTTATTTTCTCGATTAAATGAGAAGAATATTTGACTTTAATCCAGGGAAAAAAATCCCTTAGCACCATACACTTATTTTCTTGAATAAATGGGAAGAATATTTGACTTTAATCCAAGGGAAAATCACTTAGCAGCGTACACTTATTTTGTTGATTAAATGAGAAGAATATTTGACTTTAATCCAGGGAAAAAAATCACTTAGCAGCATACACTTATTTTGTTGATTAAATGAGAAGAATATTTGACTTTAATCCAGGGAAAAAAATCACTTAGCATCATACACTTATTTTCTTGATTAAATGAGAAGAATATTTGACATTAATCCAGGGAAAAAAATCCCTTAGCAGCATACACTTATTTTCTTGATTAAATGAGAAGAATATTTGACTTTAATCCAGGGAAAAAAAATCACTTAGCAGCATACACTTATTTTGTTGATTAAATGAGAAGAATATTTGACTTTAATCCAGGGGAAAAAATCACTTAGCAGCATACACTTTTGTTCTCGATTAAATGAGAAGCATATATTTGACATTAATCCAGGGAAAAAAATCACTTAGCAGCATACACTAATTTTCTTGATTACATGAGAAGAATATTTGACTTTAATCCAGGGGAAAAAATCACTTAGCAGCATACATTTATTTTGTTGATTAAATGAGAAGAATAGTTGACTTTAATCCAGGGAAAAAAATCACTTAGCAGTATACACTTATTTTCTTGATTAAATGAGAAGAATATTTGACATTAATCCAGGGGAAAAAATCACTTAGCAGCATGCACTTATTGTCTTGATTAAATGAGAAGAATATTTGACTTTAATCAAGGGAAAAAAATCACTTAGCTGCATACACTTATTTTCTTGATTAAATGAGAAGAATATTTGACTTTAATCCAGGGAAAAAAATCACTTAGCAGCATACACTTATTTTCTCGATTAAATGAGAAGAATATTTGACTTTAATCTAGGAAAAAAAATCACTTAGCAGCATACACTTATTTTGCTGATTAAATGAGAAGAATATTTGACTTTAATCCAGGGAAAAAAATCCCTTAGCAGCATACACTTTTTTTCTTGAATAAATGGGAAGAATATTTGACTTTAATCCAGGGGAAAATCACTTAGCAGCATACACTTATTTTGTTGATTAAATGAGAAGAATATTTGACTTTAATCCAGGGAAAAAAATCACTTAGCAGCATACACTTATTTTGTTGATGAAATGAGAAGAATATTTGACTTTAATCCAGGGAAAAAAATCACTTAGCATCATACACTTATTTTCTTGATTAAATGAGAAGAATATTTGACATTAATCCAGGGAAAAAAATCACTTAGCAGCATACACTTATTTTCTCGATTAAATGAGAAGAATATTTGACTTTAATCCAGGGAAAAAAATCACTTAGCAGCATACACTTATTTTGCTGATGAAATGAGAAGAATATTTGACTTTAATCCAGGGGAAAAAATCACTTAGCAGCATACACTTTTTTTCTCGATTAAATGAGAAGCATATATTTGACTTTAATCCAGGGAAAAAAATCACTTAGCAGCATACACTTATTTTCTCGATTAAATGAGAAGAATATTTGACTTTAATCCAGGGGAAAAAATCACTTAGCAGCATACACTTATTTTGTTGATTAAATGAGAAGAATATTTGACTTTAATCCAGGGAAAAAAATCACTTAGCAGTATACACTTATTTTCTTGATTAAATGAGAAGAATATTTGACATTAATCCAGGGGAAAAAATCACTTAGCAGCATGCACTTATTGTCTTGATTAAATGAGAAGAATATTTGACTTTAATCAAGGGAAAAAAATCACTTAGCTGCATACACTTATTTTCTTGATTAAATGAGAAGAATATTTGACTTTAATCCAGGGAAAAAAATCACTTAGCAGCATACACTTATTTTCTCGATTATATGAGAAGAATATTTGACTTTAATCTAGGAAAAAAAATCACTTAGCAGCATACACTTATTTTGCTGATTAAATGAGAAGAATATTTGACTTTAATCCAGGGAAAAAAATCCCTTAGCAGCATACACTTTTTTTCTTGAATAAATGGGAAGAATATTTGACTTTAATCCAGGGAAAAAAATCACTTAGCAGTATACACTTATTTTCTTGATTAAATGAGAAGAATATTTGACATTAATCCAGGGGAAAAAAATCACTTAGCAGCATGCACTTATTGTCTTGATTAAATGAGAAGAATATTTGACTTTAATCAAGGGAAAAAAATAACTTAGCAGCATACACTTATTTTCTTGATTAAATGAGAAGAATATTTGACTTTAATCCAGGGAAAAAAATCCCTTAGCAGCATACACTTATTTTCTCGATTAAATGAGAAGAATATTTGACTTTAATCTAGGAAAAAAAATCACTTAGCAGCATACACTTATTTTGCTGATTAAATGAGAAGAATATTTGACTTTAATCCAGGGAAAAAAATCCCTTAGCAGCATACACTTTTTTTCTTGAATAAATGGGAAGAATATTTGACTTTAATCCAGGGGAAAATCACTTAGCAGCATACACTTATTTTGTTGATTAAATGAGAAGAATATTTGACTTTAATCAAGGGAAAAAAATCACTTAGCAGCATACACTTATTTTCTTGATTAAATGAGAAGAATATTTGACTTTAATCTAGGAAAAAAAATCACTTAGCAGCATACACTTATTTTCTTGATTAAATGAGAAGAATATTTGACTTTAATCCAGGGACAAAATCGCTTAGCAGCATACACTTATTAACTTGATTAAATGAGAAGAATATTTGACTTTAATCCAGGGAAAAAGATCACTTAGCAGCATACACTTACTTTGTTGATTAAATGAGAAGAATATTTGACTTTAATCCATGGAAAAAATCACTTAGCAGCATACACTTATTTTGTTGATTAAATGAGAAGAATATTTGACTTTAATCCAGGGAAAAAATCGAGGATTTATAAATACTCGTTGTGCACTTATTTAAGGGTATTGGACGACGAGATGTAATTTCTTATATTTTATAGGTAGAAATCCGTATTATATCTAGGGCATACAGTCTAAAGAGCCTACTGCAAATATAAGCACTGCAAGCTATACAATTCTTTGCGTTGTAAGAATTTATTTGCTGTGAGTAATGAAAAGAATGGACCCCCCACCCGACGATTAAAATAGAGTGATGGGAATACTCACCTAAGTCACATTCAAGTTGCATGGAATTTTGAGTTACAGGACGACATCAATCGGAACATCCTCGGCCTTTTCCAACGCATACGAGAAAACTACTTAGAATGTAAATAGCCGTCAATATGAACTGCATCAAATGCCCAGGATTGATATTGCGTCTTAATAACCTTATTGATCTCACAACGATTTGATAACGTGTCATCACTAATAGGAACGTAAATAATAGTTTTAAGCTATGGAAACTGAATGATTTCTTTCCCGTTTTTTCATTCAAAAGTTTCAGGAATAACATCAAAAATGTTAAAGTGCAGGTATTTTATTGATTGTTCAAACGTCGCCAATTATATTGTCAGCCCCTATTTATCATTATGGACATTTGTCTTCATATACCCAGTCAGATATATTAGTACACCAAACACTTACCAATCTAGGAAGTATCACTATGATTAATCCTGAGCCTCATTCAGAAAGTCGAAGCTATTCGACTCGCATCAGAAAGAGACGAGGATGTTCCGACTAAGGAGGACATGTCTCATGTGAACTTTTTCAACTATAAGAAATAATTATAATTTTATGGACCATAAACGTCTGTAGATTTTAAACGAAAGAGTAGCAATAACATTAGACCTGCCAGACCTAACATTACTTCGTTCTCGCAAGACTGTAATTGAGCCAACCTCCCCCTGTGAAAAGTCGAAGAAGGAACATAGGTTTTACAAGATAAGATTTCGGTATGAGCGAAATGTGATAAATCAGGAAAAATTTTCTCTTTAATTACTTAGAATTAATGTAAGCCCACGTCTCATGAACGCGATTACGATTATATTGCAAAAATTATACACTCTAGTATCAAGTTTACTAAACGCTATCTAAAGCGTAAAAGCCGTTTGCTTCAAATGTGCCCCTAACACACACATGAAAGATTCTGTTTAAAGTTTCTTATACAAAAAGACAATAATTGATGAGAATGAAAGAAATTGTTTCGCTAAAGTTTGTTTTCTATTAAATGCCATTTTGGCCTGCAGCTTTCCAGCTGCGAATCAAAAGTGTGATGAATGCTTCAGATTGTCTCGCAAGGCCTTCACGCTTCTTTGTTAGCAAATATCCCCTTTGCAAACTGCCTCTCCCGTTTTTATCCCAAAATAATTTGGACCCTGATGTATAACTGGTACGAATCATGTGTTTAATATCTATCATCGCCAATGTTTCATTAAGACCAATTATCACCACGAACGAATATTTTTTTTTTACTTTAATTACAATCAATATCTGTAATAGCCTTAGTAACGGTGCCCCTGTTATATTTTCCGCAATGGTCTCTTTTAATGAAAGGAGCACTTTCCTGGACCTAACAGCTACATGCTACAACAGGAAGATGTCTCAACTGATAAAATCTAGCAGCAATATAAAGCAGACGGTAATTGGTGTTTGAATTACCAGGAGGCAATGGGCTATCAAAACTGCTGCATAATATCGCGTTGGGCCACACCGATACGGAGGATGAAGGTGATAATTTACAACATGGCTATGTACTTCTTTTAATCATGTGAGAAACTAAACATTCCAAAGCATCCGTATGCTATTTCTGATATATCTTTATTACTGTTACAAATATTAGTATGAATTTGATGAATAATTAATTAGATAAATAATTATTATCGTTTCAATGGCATCATATGTATATTTGAAGCACTTTCTTGCAAGCTTGACGAAAGAGTAATAATGCTAAGTTGTGGCAATCAGATATTAATCCAATTACACAAGGTGCCCTATTAATGGCGTAAACTTGAGGAAGATAATGTCAAAGAAAGATAAACACATTTCTTAACACAGTGAATAATATATATATATATATAAATCTACATTAGTGTTTTATTCTGAGTCGACTTAGAGAACGAGTTTGATATGGTGTAGGGATATGTCGAGGCCATCAGGCTGAGGAGTATTCATAAGCCATATCAAACGAGTTCGTTCCCCGACCCGGAACAAGATGCGACTGTGGTTTTATATTTATTATATACTCCTCTTTTACACTTTTGAAATATTTTTAGCTTTACAATATGAAAGAAATTGTAAACGAATTGGGATTTTTAAAAGTTCTACCAATAATCATTTTATTACATACCCATTTAATATTACATGCTTGATCTGTCGTTCGATACAGCTGTTCAATCCTTATTTCCGTATCACACGCCCAGTCTTCTTTGACGTCCGCGCATAGATATTTTTAGACGCAATTAATCGAACTTTTATAAATCCCAATTCGTTTTGAATTTCGTTCATACAGTAAAGCTAACAATATTTAGAAAGCGCAAAAGAGGGTGTGTGTAATAAAAACAAAACAGCATTCATGTTTTATTATGAGTCGAGGGGAAGAACTAGTCTGATATGGCGGCCTCGACGTATCCCTACGCCATATCAAATTCGTTGTTTCTGCCGACTCATAACAAAACACGCTTGCAATTTTGTGTATTTCTCACATGACGACTGTGTTATTTACGTTAATATACTAATGTCATAATGTTTATGTATTTAACACATGTAATATACTAATATCATTATGTTTAGGTATTTAACACATGTAATATATTAATATCATAATGTTTATGTATTTAACACATGTAATATACTAATATCATATTGTTTAGGTATTTAACACATGTAATATACTAATATCATAATGTTTAGGTATTTAACACATGTAATATACTAATATCATATTGTTTAGGTATTTAACACTAGTAATATACTAATATCATAATGTTTAGGTATTTAACACATGTAATATACTAATATCATATTGTTTAGGTATTTAACACATGTAATATACTAATATCATAATGTTTAGGTATTTAATACATGTATTATACTAATATCATAATGTTTAGGTATTTAATACATGTAATATACTAATATCATAATGTTTAGGTATTTAACACATGTAATATACTAATATCATAATGTTTAGGTATTTAACACATGTAATATACTAATATCATAATGTTTATGTATTTAACACATGTAATATACTAATATCATAATGTTTATGTATTTAACACATGTAATAACACCCCATGACATCAGAAATGACATTATTGCGTCATGCAAAGGAAAGGCGTAACAACCGAGGCATCCGAATGTATTTCAAAGTCATTTCACTACACTATTCTGAGGTTTGGTCAAATAAAATCAGTATTTTTCGCCATGCGATAAATAAAATCTTTGAAACGAAATTTTTAAAACTCATCGAATAATTTCAATCTTTTGCTCGCAAAGACTTTCAGAAATTGTGGGCGATTCAATTGTAAATTCAGTTTTCCTCATATTACAGACGTAAAAAACATACCCGTGCGAGGAAAATGTTTTCATACAGAATAGTAGCTATTTATACCGTTACGAGTTTATATTGAAATATGAACAGTCGTCAAATATCACAACTGTACACTTTTGAATGAGTTGTTCGTTAGAAAATGGCTTCCGTTTTTATCAGTGGGATCTATTTACATGATCAACGTGTTAATTTCCTTTGAACTTAATAATGATCGTTTTATTTTCAAGATGGGCGTATAAGAAGCCAAAGTTTTGCTTGATATTTGACGGGTGCGTATTTAGAAACTCCGACATTTCCCCTATTTCATTATCGCGCGCATCGCATAAATATGGCAAGGATGTCCCTCCTGTCAGAGTCGTATTTTACGTTTTAATTTAAGTCTCATAGAATGGCTTTAATCTCTGATTTATAACTATGTTTAGGTTTTAATAATGCGCTCATGAGCGAAAATGAAACCCATATACTCATTTAGAGAGAATTACAAGGATTTTTCTACATCTGCAAGTTATCATCGTTCTTTTGAGTTTCCTCATGTTTGAGATAAACATTCATGAACGAATTCTTCGAAAATACTGTTTCCATTTTCGATACACATAAAGAAAAGAAATGCTGTTAGACGGTATTGATTTCAAAGGTACTGTAATTTGAATTCGGAGACATTTTTAAGTTTTGACAGGTAGAGCTATAGATTCTCTTTTATGCAAATCATAACGTATTCAGTCTTTCCTTTCACAGACTCTGTTTTAAAAATATGTAACAAAAAGTGAAATTAACAATGTAAGTAAAATCAACAACCAATTTATTTCCAGACAATTAAAGTGAACATTCAAAAGACACTTACAATTTGCGAGTTAATTTCCAAATAATCCAGATTGTCCTAATCACAAGTCGAAAATTATAGAATATTCTGAATGAATTAAAATAGCCTTGAATGTCCTGATGTACCACAAAGATGTAATCCAGAATTTATATTAATGAGTTCATATAAATCCCAAAATTACGCATTAATCCAAAAGTCAATGAGCACTTTTTTATTTCCAATGAATCTTGTAAATAAATAATTCCTCTCGAATTATAACTGATTTCAACAACACAACTAAAATAGATTCCTTACAGACTGATCTTTTAGAACCGAAATTGTAGAATATGAATGAATTTATTTTATCTTAATAATTCTTCGATTTTACGGTTAGATTTAATTTAAGGTACTTAATATCTCTGTCTCTTCAATGGAGACACACGCACACACACACAGACGTACACACACACACACATATATATATATATATATATATATATATATATATATATATATATATATATATATATATATATATATACACCGACTTATTATCAAGACTGGTTTGCTTTCGAGAGTAAAACGTTTAAGGAATTTCAACAGCTTTTTTCAGGGTAGTCTTACTTTCAAAATCTGCTTAATCTAAAAATTTTATAGTATGACTTTGTTTTTATATACCATATAAATTCTCACCACGCCAATGTGAATTGTTAACGTATCTTCTTTCCGTTATTACATTTGTTTATATTTATCAAAGTCTTATGCCTTTCAGTTCTAAAAAATGTGAACCACAAAGTCAGTTTTTATGCATTCTCTTATATTTAACTATCCGTTCCCTCCTTCATAACTTGTTGTTGAAACTTGTTGAAAGTACAGTATTCAAGAATTGTGCTGTCACCAATATATACTAATTCTGTTTGATTTTTTTGTAGTTTTAAACCTTCACCTGAAGTTTGATATATGAAGACACTTGTTAAGTCTTTGTATTTGTTGATGTTACCTATTTTGCATCTATTTCTCTGCATGTCATTTCTAGTCTTTCAAAAGGACGTTAAATTTATGTTACTTTCTCACGATAAAATGGACCTCTCTACACACCTATATAAGGTCTATTTCAGTCCAGAAGGTCAGAGCTATAACTATAAAATGGCGTTTTCACAGCTAAATAGCAGAATTTGCCCTTGATTAACGCATACTGACTTGTAATCACAAATTGCCAGAGACGGTGTCACAAACTACCAGAGACGGTGCCTGGCAAACATTTATCGCTAAACGGATGAGTTAAGAGAAGATGAATCTCTTTTAAACTTTCTTATGAGTTTTAAATTTTCTTTAATGTTTAAGAGATTGACTGTATGTATCTGTAACAATGTTTTGGAGTTCGTGAGGATCATGCTGTGGCAATTAAGTTCAACTCAATTTGTTTCATTTCATTTTCAGCCTCTGCGGTTTAAAATTCCACAACAATATTATCATCCGTGATGTGGGTTGGAGTGGGGGGTGGGGGTAGCAAAATAAAAATAAATCATTTAGATTAACAATATTACGATATATTTCGAGTTTTTAAATATGTCTTTTCTCCATCGAGGTAATAAAGGTGGAAGCTTTCTGTCTCCAGTCCAGAAGATGGTTACTCCAAGGGGAACATCATTACCAAGTTTCGTAACTTCGACGGAGCGGTTTAAGAGGAGCTGTGGTAATAGACGGACGGACAAACAGAGAGATGGACGGTATCACAATACCCACCAGGGTCAGATCCAGAAATATCGTTTAGGGGGAGTGTAAACAAGTAGGCAAGGGATCTATGTGACAGACCTCCCCCCCCCCTCCATGGGGGCCCAAGGCAAAGCTCCCAGAAGACCCTGCATTTATCCGTTTCCAGTGCATACTTTAACTATCTAACTAAAGAAAACTTACTCTAGGAAAGGTTGCGGTTGTTTCGCACTGATTGTTTTAGTGAGGGGGGAAGCGTCGGCTCTGCCCCAACATCCATCTCCTCCCCTGTACACAGATAAAACTTGTGGATAATATAAATTGCTAGAAAGATGTTAATTAAGTAAACAAAAATCTTTGCAATCCTAACATAAAAAGACATTCCTTTTCTTTCGTTCTAAAAGTAAAGTACCCCTATAGTTATCAACAGACTGCGATATAAGCCTAGTACATGAGCTTAAAATCGTTAAATCTAGAAAAGTAAATATAAATTGTAAGTTTTATTTCAGGTATATTAAGGGTATTAATGTAATAAATCAGGGTAGATTTTTAAACCTTTGAAATAAAAGGTCACTTTATTTAGATCGTAAGGCATTTATTAAAACATTTTGCTGAAAGTTTGAACTTGACATGTTTAAAAACACTACAGGACTTCGAATTATACTTGTCCAGGTATTACTCAGAAATCATCAGTTTCAAATGCTTAACATTGTTTAAACGTGATAGGCAAATTAAATTTGCGTGTGTGTGTGTGTTTTAGAAGATAGAGTCTTTTTACAACGTTCTAAAATTCAGCATGATCATTTTTCTGTTAAACATTTACGACTCTATTGTTTTAAAGAATGTTTCTGCCTGTATAAGCATAAAATATACTAGACTGTTGAAACTGATGAAAGCACAAAATATACTAGACTGTTGAAACTGATGAAAGCATAAAATATACTAGACCGTTGAAACTGATGAAAGCATAAAATATACTAGACCGTTGAAACTGATGAAAGCATAAAATATACTAGACCGTTGAAACTGATGAAAGCATAAAATATACTAGACTGTTGAAACTGATGAAAGCATAAAATATACTAGACTGTTGAAACTGATGAAAGCATAAAATATACTAGACTGTTGAAACTGATGAAAGCATAAAATATACTAGACTGTTGAAACTGATGAAAGCATAAAATATACTAGACTGTTGAAACTGATGAAAGCATAAAATATACTAGACTGTTGAAACTGATGAAAATTTAAGCTATCTCTAAGGCAGGAATGGACAAATCTTACTAGTCGTTAACGATCGATGTTCGAAACCGGTCTGTCACTACATGTGAATTATGATTAGTCAAGTACGTGCAACTTATTTACCTAACCCTATTAAACAAGATGAAAATTTGAAAACACATATTGATCAGTTTCGTTTTACATTGTGTAGTAGGTTAATTAGTCTTCCTCTTCAACCAATAAGGATGTGATTGATAACCTGTCAATCATTTTGTCAGGTAGCTCGCAATGTCTAACAAGCCAATCATATCACGATAAGGAGCATGTTTTTTCGTTGACATCTAAATTAAGACTGAAATTACCGTATATACTCGCGTATAAACCAATACCAACTGCAAACTGCATAGACCCAGATCTGATGTCACATAATGCGCCCCCCCCCCCATCTGGGTCTATGCAGTTTGTAAGGACTAATCAGTAGAACAATAACATGGACCCTGATTTGCCTGCGCATTATGCGAAGGCAGATCAGGGTCTATGTTGTTTGTATTTTGACCTGGCTTATACGCGAGTATATCCGCTTGTATCGCTCTGGGTTGATTTACGCATTCCCTTTTATATGTGACCTCGGATTTTAAACATGACGTCAGATTCTCCACACTGAGAAAAACTTCCAACGTAAGAAGGATTACCCCAAAATCTAATGATCTAGCACCAAGATCGAATAAATCAACCCAGAGCGATACTAATTTCTCGATAATTTTGTCGTGGAAAATGCAAACCATTCAATATTTGTAAGAGATTGGCATAAAGGTGACCATGTCAGGGATTTATTTTATAAGCATTAGGACATGATAACATAATACAGCCAGAAATTTTCAGTTGAAATTTAAACTATCATTTATGATTAACGCTTAGTACTTTTTTTATTTTTTTTATAACTTGTCATTGTTGTAAACTTATTTGCAATAAATATTTCTTCCGTTAGATCCTGATCTTCACAGACACAGATAAGGCAATAGTGAGCAATTATGACATCAATATTCCAATCTAGAAGAAACTGTCATGACATAATATTAATAGGTGCAGGTTTTATTTTTGCTGTCTTTGATTTTCAACCCTCTTGGACTATTACATTCAGTAACAGAGTTGAAGAAAGTACGAATTCAGAATGCAGTGATATTAATATAGTTGGTATTATGGAACTAACACTGCCTCAATTTCATGATATTAATATAGTTGGTATCATGGAACTAACACTGCCTCAATTTCATGATATTAATATATTTTGTATTATGGAACTAACACTGCCTCAATTTCATGATATTAATATATTTGGTATATTGAACTAACACTGCCTCAATTTCATGATATTAATATATTTGATATATTGAACTAACACTGCCTCAATTTCATGATATTAATATATTTGGTATATTGAACTAACACTGCCTCAATTTCATGATATTAATATATTTGATATATTGAACTAACACTGCCTCAATTTCATGATCTTAATATATTTTGTATTATGGAACTAACACTGCCTCAATTTCATGATATTAATATATTTGGTACATTGAACTAACACTGCCTCAATTTCATGATATTAATATATTTGGTATTATGGAACTAACACTGCCTCAATTTCATGATATTAATATATTTGGTATTATTGAACTGACACTGCCTCAATTTCAAAGTTAACTTACACAATGCGATTTTTACAAAATTATTATTTTGTTCATTTTGTTCCTATATTGTGCACATTATCATATATTCGGTAATTTATGAACGGTTCTTGTTAATTTTCTAAAGCATTCCTGATTTGGAAAACGCAAAGAATATTGATAATATAAATAACATGTATCTTTACCTGCTCTGTACTATAAATAACATGTATCTTTACCTGCTCTATAGTTTCTTTTCTTTTATATTGTAGTTGCCCAAACATTATCACAGCTGAAATTATCATTTGCAAACAGTATCCACAAGTAGTAACAATATGGATGTCATTAAGGAATATTATGAGAAAAACAACATGGAAGAGAGGGACTAAAATTAAATTCGAATTTTAACAATCTATATCGAAAACTATTAGAATGAAATGATCATTTAAGGTAGAGACCTCATAGCAACATGGCCTCCTACAACTTCAATGAACTTTGCAATGCCTACACAGAATATATATTAAGTATTGCTGGTCCCTTTGGTATCTTTTGAAATGAAACCATCGAACTTTGTTTAGTAAAATGGGATGATTGTAGATGTGTACAAATTTCACAGTCTTTTGGAACAGAAGTATTATCCAGGGAGAGAGATGACAGGGACTAAAAGGTAACAAAATCGTCAAAAAGGAGGCGAAAAGGTTACTTTGTTGCGGATTTCGACAACAAGTTTATAATTTGCAATATAATTTTTATATTTGCACAATGCATGTTTGTAAATCGCCAGTTTAATGGCATACTCTAACTAAATAGCAATCTTGTAAACAAAACAAAACAGAAAGACGCTCTCCTGTTGAACTTTCAGGACAATATCCTCAAATAAAAAAGACTTTCATTAATTTTTCAATTTGTCCATACCAAATATATGCTGAGTAAACGTGTGTGAATGATATAGTGTTAGAATTCTTCGTTTTGTCTGAATGTCTTACACAATTTGAAGTTGCATATATATATATATATATATATATATATATATATATATATATATATATATATATATATATATATATATATATATATATATTTGTTTGTTTTTTGTTTTATTTTTTGTTTTTTTGCTTTTTTGTTTTTTTTAGTAGGATCAGAATCAAGAAATTTATTCCGCAATGGGAACTTTATTTTTTCACAAGTCCTTGCTCGTAGCTATCGTTTTCCTCCACGGCTGTTGAAAATGTATGGTACAAGCATTATGATTGTACTTCAAAATATTTATAATGCTTCACCTCACTTGGCTTAAGCCCGTTGTCTGAAGTCTGATAGAAGAAGGGATATATCTCCTGAGTCATAGAAACTGTGTCTTATATACCCATTTTCTGAATATTCCTACTATTGTTTCAAAGGGATATTTATTGTTAAGTCACCTTGTCCTGATAACAGCCCTTTGTGCGTACGCTTGTGTTTCTTACTTTGAAGAGCATGGGTATTAAGATAAAATAAATTTTAAATAAACATTAGGGGATTTTCTTTTCATGCTGACTCATGTACGTTAACTGGATATCTCATTTGCCAGAGACAGTGTCTGGCAAAGGACTATCGCCAGTCGGTTTCTTACAATAACGCAAAGGACGTTTTCAGATAAGAGATTGGTTTTAAATTGAATTTTGTGTTTTATCTCCTGGGAAAATATCTATTCTGCTTATGTTTAACCAACTCTAATGTAATTCCTTGCTTCTGTCGTTCTAAAGATTCAACAATCATTCCGATTAATGCATATAGCTATGGAAATAAAACAGTGAGTACAACGGCGTGTTTTTGCCTGATTAGATTTTATTTAAAGTTTTAGAGTTTCGCTGTCACGAACGTAATGAAGAAGCTATAGCAGATCGAGCAATAAACAGAATGTGTAATTACCTTGTGTCAGAAAGTAATACAATAAATAGAATGACTATGTGTCAGAAAAGTAATACAATAAATAGAATGTGTAATTACCATGTGTCGGAAAAGTAATACAATAAATAGAATGTGTAATTGCCATGTGTCGGAAAAGTAATACAATAAATAGAATGTGTAATTACCATGTGTCAGAAACGTAATACGATAAATAGAATGTGTAATTACCATGTGTCAGAAAAGTAATACAATAAATAGAATGTGTAATTACCATGTGTCAGAAAAGTAATACAATAAATAGAATGTGTAATTACCATGTGTCAGAAAAGTAATACAATAAAAAGAATGTGTAATTACTATGTGTCGGAAAAGTAATACAATAAAAAGAATGTGTAATTACCATATGTCGGAAAAGTAATACAATAAATAGAATGTGAAATTACCATGTGTTAGAAAAGTAATATAATAAATAGAATGTGTAATTACTATGTGTCAGAAAAGTAATACAATAAAAAGAATGTGTAATTACCATATGTCGGAAAAGTAATACAATAAATAGAATGTGAAATTACCATGTGTTAGAAAAGTAATATAATAAATAGAATGTGTAATTACTATGTGTCAGAAAAGTAATACAATAAAAAGAATGTGTAATTACCTTATGTCGGAAAAGTAATACAATAAATAGAATGTGAAATTACCATGTGTTAGAAAAGTAATACAATAAATAGAATGTGTAATTACTATGTGTCAGAAAAGTAATACAATAAAAAGAATGTGTAATTACCATATGTCGGAAAAGTAATACAATAAAAAGAATGTGAAATTACCATGTGTTAGAAAAGTAATACAATAAATAGAATGTGTAATTACTATGTGTCAGAAACGTAATACAATAAATAGAATGTGTAATTACTATGTGTCAGAAAAGTAATACAATAAAAAGAATGTGTAATTACCATATGTCGGAAAAGTAACACAATAGATAGAATGTGAAATTACCATGTGTTAGAAAAGTAATATAATAAATAGAATGTGTAATTACTATGTGTCAGAAAAGTAACACAATAAATAGAATGTGAAATTACCATGTGTTAGAAAAGTAATACAATAAAAAGAATGTGTAATTACCATGTGTCAGAAAAGTAACACAATAAATAGAATGTGAAATTACCATGTGTTAGAAAAGTAATACAATAAAAAGAATGTGTAATTACCACATGTCGGAAAAGTAATACAATAAATAGAGTGTGAAATTACCATGTGTTAGAAAAGTAATATAATAAATAGAATGTGTAATTACTATGTGTCAGGAAAGTAATATAATAAAAAGAATGTGTAATTACTATGTGTCGGAAAAGTAATACAATAAATAGAAACTACTTTGGCTTAGACCATATTTATTGGTTTTCAACAGCATCCTGTGATACAAGAATATATTAAGAATCCATTATATATCGAGGACTGGCAACAAACAAAATAGATTATTTCAACCTCTCTATACGGAAATAAATTGAATTCGTGATCTTTTTAATTTGACTGGCGTTATTATCAAGAGAGTGACTTTTCGCCTCCCAAGAAAGTATCTTTGATCAATTTCTCTTTATCAAAGCACACGATTAAGGGACAATTATTTCTCTGTGTGTGTGAGAGACAGACAGACAGACAGACAGACAGAGACAAAGAAAGAGAGAGAGTTTCCAATTCCTTCGTCTCCACTACTACATGTCTCAGGCGATATGTAGTGGCGATAAATACCAAGTGGTGTTGCTCACAAATCAGCGAGTTCTTTTAAATTAAAACTAGATTGCTGAAGTGGACAAATTTATACCTGATGACTGAAGTGGACAAAAATACCTCCAGTCGTATATTTGTCAATTCTGATTTTTACGCACACTGTTAAATGATTCACTGAGTTAATTTAAATCACTGCTCTCTCGAACGGTCATGTATTACCTACACTGTACATTCCCACACACACACACACACACACACACATGTGCATGACTATACGAGACCACTTCCGTACTACTGAAACACACGCATAAGTTAGAAATCTTACCATTGGAGTTGATAAAATGCCACAATTGTGGTGCTACAAAATTACCAAGCGAAAAGCATAAATCCTTTATTCCAACGTTATCTATACTGCTCATTTATAAAGCAGCTGGATTAGAGGAGATGCAGAGCGTATTTTTATATCCTGTAAGAATTGTGATGATTACAAAATTTGACCAAAGATTCAAAACGGGATAGAAATAATAATAGTCACAAAGAGAGATAAATGCCAGGGGCGGATCGAGAAATATTGTTGGCGTGGGGGGAGGTGGACGGGTAGACAAATAGACGAGGACTTGTGAGGACCAGTGAAGACCCATGGGGCAAAGCCCCTCGGAAGATCCTGCATTTTAAGCGTTTCCAGGGCATAATTTTAACCATCTAACTGTAAAGAAAAATTACGATAGGAAACGCTCAGGTTGTTTCACGCTCATTTTTTTTTTTTTTTTTTTTTGAGGGGGGGGGGACAGACGGCTCCACCCACTAACCCCACCCACTGATCCGCCCCTGAATACAGTGTTTATCTGAACCAAGCAAAACTAACAAGTAAGCAGGATACCGAGAGAATATGTATAATAATTTACTATATGATTGACCTAAGCGAATGCCTGATTAAGTTAAATTCCTGCTATCCCCATGTATTTGCCTACTATGCGCACCTTCTCTATTTATGCCTGTGAGAACACGACCACCTACTAAACCTAGCTTTTACGAGTCACTTTCCTCGTTCGAACTAGATATATGACATTCTGATTATAGTTTTTTTTTCTTTACAATTCGAAGAAAAAAAACAAGAGAGAAAATTGAAAAAGTTAGAAGCTAAACAAAGTATTTATTTGCCTCTACCTTGTTTGAAAGAATCACAGAAAGGGCTTGCACACTTGTAAGGTATTCAGCATATATACCGCTTCTTTAAATAACGGTGATAATAACAGTATATAAGGCAGTAATACTTAAATATTGGAACTCATCTGTATTATCTAATCGATTCAGTCGTTCAAGTATAACAGTGGATTGGGTTGCTTGGCCTGAGTGGAGGGTAAGAAAAACTTAAGGCCACAACCCTCCAAAGTCACTGTAAGAAAGTACGATGAATCTTGTCTCTGAAGGTATCTAGCACCCAAAGAAATAGCTTCCCTGTAAGACTAGAGAGCGCAGGTGGGCTTTTGCAAAAATGTATGGCAGGTAAATAAAACAAAGTGAGGTAAAATATACATTAAAATTTAGCTAGTTAAATGAAACAAAGTGTAGTAAAATGTTTATTGAAATTTAGCTAGTTAAATAAAACAAAGTGTAGTACAATATACAGCGAAAATTAGATAGTAAAGCAAGTCAGAGATAAAGACTTCAGTACTTAATCAACCTATTTCAAAGCGTGTTAGAAAATCATAAAAGGATTCACTAATACGCTCATCAACTCATAAAGATATGAATCATATGAATGAGCAAAATGTAAATAGAATCATAACGAAAACACTTTGATATGCATTCAAGAGAAACGTAAATGAGTACAGATTTTACGGTGGTAACAAATAAGATTTGTATGACACTAAACCCTCCTTCAAAAAAAATCAGAATTGGAAAAATACGTTTGTTTGGTTCTGTAAAGGGTCAGCTAGACTTAACTATCAGACTTATGAAGAGAACCACGCAGGATGGAGAAAAATGTGAACATAGAGAATTTTACCATAGAAGATTACCTATGAACATAGTGAACATCCGTGAAATTGATGACCTAACCAAGCATTTATTCCAATTTTGCCTGCCAACATATTTTGTTTGTCCAGGAAATAGGCGAAAGCACGAAGTGGGTGTTTGAGAGGATTGAATATTAGGAGCTGCACATAGACATGTGTGAACCGATAAAAGGACGCTCCTGTATTGATTTACATTCATAAGTTGAAGAGAACCAGACTTGCATAAACATGTTTAATTTACGCCATGTAATCTGTGGTAAATATACAGAGATATCATGTAGATAGACCATCAAAATACAATCTGGATAGATACAGTCATCGACACTGTATACATATCTTGTAAAATTGGTAGTATACCAAAGTTGAATTTGAATATGATAAATCTGGGAATGTGTATGAAATAAGTGAAGACAAATACATCATAGCAATTAGAGTGACAGAAAAAGTCAAATATAAGCATGTTGACAAGCTAATTCTTTTTTTGGTAGAATTTTAAGAAATAACATTACGTTGGAATAAAAGACTTCTCCAGATTGGTATCATCACAAATAAGTTAAAAATGTTCGCAATTTTAAATTCACCAGAAAAGTTGTCAGATCACAGAAGACTCGGCAAAGCTGGACAGTTCAAACAGCTAAGCATATTCAATCAAGGTTTTGTATGTACGTCAAGTCATCTCATAAATGTACTAAGTTAATATTTTATGGAAGTACTGCCTGGGTAGTATAGCGAGACCAGTCAACATTCGAACTGAAAAATGAAAAGTTATGGCATGACCAGATTAAAATGCAAAACATTTAAACTCAACGAGGACGTGTCATATATGTGACAGAAAAGTATTGAAAGACAAAGTTAGAGACCACGTTCAGATTACTGGAATGTGAAGAGGTCCTACCCATAGAGACTGTAAATTGAATTTCAGATACCCAAACTACATCCCACTAATCATTCATAACGTGTTATATTATGATTGTCACCTTGTTCATCGAGACGCTTGTGAAAAATTACCCTGATGATGAGGTATAAATCAGTTTCTATAGGAGTTGGCTTTAAATTTAACTGATGGCAAGTTCGTTAAGACTATCAAACATTTTTGAGACACGCAAGCTACATATTTGATAAAGGATGTTTACCTTTTAGAATACATGGATAGATATGCACGATTAAATGAAACAGCTATACTACTAAAACAAACGTTTTATTCAAGTCTGAGTGACTCTAGCATATAAAATAATTATTACACGTATGTTCATGATGTGATATCAAACTTCAAATTAAACACACTCGCGAACGTCGCAACTGATACATCAAGAAAATGCTTTGATATTGAGGAATTTAGAAATGTATGTATAGCAAACTACAAACGTGACGCAGCGCACTATTACAGTGCACTCGGTTTAGCTCGTGATGCAAGTTTAGAGACATCAGGTGTGGAACTTAAATTGTTGACAGATTATGACATGATTGAAAGTGGAATTAGAACGAGTATTAGCAAGACTCAAAACAGATAAGCCAAGGCAGAAAACGAATATAATGCTGATGATGAAGGAAAGGTAAAAGGTGAGGATGACTTTGACAGGTCAAGGTCACATGTCATGTATTTGTGCCACAACAATTTATATGATAAGGCAATGAGCCCATACACGCAGGTTAAACACTTCAAAAGAGTAAATGCTAAACAAATTAGATGGTACGAGAGAAACTTGTGAAACATTCCTGATCTTAATGACACAAGGTGGATTTTAGAATTTGAAGATACCAACACATCTACACGACCATTTCCAGGGCTACTCCCTTACTCCAGAGATGCTTGTACCAGATGAAAATGATTTAGCAGAGTTCCAAAAGAAATTGATCAGTGATTTCAAGCATACAAAAACTATTGTGTGCATTGGAAAACAAAGAGTTATATGTGATACATGAGATAAACCTAAAACTTTACGTGCAATTGGGCTTCAAACTGAAAAAGGTAGACAGTGTTGTCTTGTTTGATGAGCAACATTGGCTTTAAAAATGCATAAGAGCTCAATACAAGTTTGAGACAAAAGGTTAACAGCAAGTTCGAAAAAGACTTCTTTAAACTCATGAATTATTCATTGCTTTGGAAACAAATGGAAAATTTCAGGAAACAAACAACAGTTAACATATGTCCAGATGAAAAAAAAAATTGTAAGTGTCAAAAAGATATATTATTTGCCAGAAAGACAATAACAGCTGGTAATTTGGTACTAGTCAGTCTCAAAAACAAAATGTTCACGCTAACCAAACCTATCTATTGTGGATATACAGTGCCAGAGCTATCCACATGGATATTGTATGAATTATGCTAAAACAAGTTGACGAGCAAATATAATGATAGGATGAAACTACATATGCCTGATACAGGTTATGTTGACAAGATAATTTTGATTGAGAACATAAACACACTACCTCACAGTCACATCAATATCTAAAATTGAAGGGTAAACTTGAGTCTCATTATAAGTTTGTTTCGTTTGGTTTGCTTCAAAATATCTACAATCTCTTATTTCATTGTATATGGAAACTGAGTGACTTTCATCAAACACAGTTTCTACCTTCATGTCCTTGCTGCAAAATGCAAAAAACATGTATTCTCTCTGAAAAAATGTATTCGAAAGTTGTACTTTTGCACAATCAACAATACTGATATTTAAAAATGTCTAGCACTCAAAGCTAGCTTTGTTAAATGAATTTGCTTTCTTTATCACGTCATCTTAATATTCTAAAGGTCATCAATTAGAAACAAAGCATTGGTTCCGTGATACATATCAACCAGTAACTCTAGTTATATCTTCTGGATCTATCCCTATCACCTTTTTCTTTTTGGATATCCACTTTCTATAGTAGGTTTTTTTGCGCAGAAACATTTTACAGATGATAACGATATGATAGAATAAAACCTTTTGTATTCAATCTCTAAAATAATGAGTGAAAACTATGTTTTCCCACATATTAGTCACTCCACAAATGACCATGTCATGTATTTCTTTCAGATACAGTTATAAATGTCTAAAAGAGAATGATTTGAGTTTTTTGTTTTGAATGTTAACGTGACCATCTGCAACGAAATAGATATACATTTTGCGAACATCAGTATCTTTATTTTCGGTTCATTTGCACGGGAACTCCTTGTTGCACATTGGACATGTTAAGACCTCTACCACTAAGCCTGTTATCGTGAGAACTTTTCAGATTAAGCAAGGTTCAATGAATGTCAGTGTACTAATTGTTGACACTTACGCTACTAATCTCTGTGTGTTACTGTTGCTCGTCAAAGTAATACTTAGTTGCTTCTGTAAACTGTCGCCCCCATTAAAAACTCGGAGAATAAACTATGTTTGGCGGACCTTCTATAGTCACCGATATCTTCTCTATTTCCAAGTTGTACAACTTTTAGGGTAACTTTCACCAGTCTTGTTGCAGCGTATCAAAACACCATTCAATCTCATTCTGTAAGAATCAATAGTGATGGTATTTAGAGGCATATTGGCTACTATGTCTACGACTCTCTCTTTCTCTCTCTCTCTCTCTCTCTCTCTCTCTCTCTCTCTCTCTCTCCATGTAGTCGCAGAAGAAAGCAATTCCATTTCTGTACTTGTGATTCACCGATTGAGCAATTGATTTAGATGCAATGGAATCATATTGCAAAAACAATATTTCCAGTTCATAATCCTGGTTACCACCTTATGTCACTTCAGCCGCTTTATCCTTAGCTTCTTTTCATATACTATAAGCTGCATACGTCTGTAGCAGTGTTTTGCGCGTTACCAGCTCCTGATCCTCAATTATCTTAATTTATCACTCATGATGCCTCGCTCAGTTCTGTTTGTCCTAAGCGATAGAGGTGACCACAAATCTTTGTATGTCTTGAAGATGTCGTACTCATTTAATTTGAAAATTTGAAACATCATCACTTCCATATGATATGGTGATGTCTTTCACTAGCATCCTATCGAAATTATTTACCACAACATTGTTAGCATCTCCATCAACCTTCATGTCAAATGATACAGACAAATTTGCCAGGTACAATCAAAATGTTTGAGCTGATCTTTGGTGTACAAACTTGCAAAGTTTGTTCTGGTTTGATGCTGCTGGGTGTGTGAGGGATACAGTGATGCGTTTGATTGAGATATTCGACACCCTGAGGTATCTTCTGCTTTGTAGGAATATGTATTTACAGTACTCAGACTTTTTCGCTATTTATTGTGTTCAAAAATCCCTCCGAAACGTTATAGCCTTTTAAAGAAACCCATAAGCAACATACAAACTAACATTCAACACAATTGCAATGAATATGTATTCATATTTGATTTGTTGATTTGTATGTTAGTAAAAGTCATTCATTTTAGCTTGCCTTTGTTTTTCAATTTTTAGATCATTTAAATAATGTCTCACATCATCATCAGGAGTTAAGGTTTATAGGCTGAAAGTATTGTCCAGGTTGTTCAAGTACAGAGTGACTAAACCTTGTTCTCTCAACCCTTCATTCAAGTAATCAAGCCTTTTGGTCCTGCTTTCATTGAAGGTTTTGTCTTGTTCAATTTATCGATGGCTAATGTTACTATTTCACCATGCTTCAAAACTTTGTTTTGAATCAATATTTCATTCAAAATCATTCACACAATTACAATGTCTGCTGTGCTAAATCATGTAAAGCTTAGTTGAACAACTATACTAGTAACTATTCCAGATAGATAACAATCCAGCTGTTGAAATACCTACACCAGCTGAAACTGTTTCCATACTTGCCTCTAACTATTTCAAAACTTTTTATATTGTTCTGTATTTTTTCTTGTGAATTTGCAGCGTTCGATCTCACTGACCAAAACCATGTTGATCTCGTTATATTCTCGAAGGCGTTTTATTGCCGTTTCACTCATCTCATAAGCTATTTGCCTAACAGCTTTGTAATTTCTTCAGTGTCCATTGTTGATGGTGGATCAACTTTGTAAACTTTAACAGCTTCTTTAAAAGCATGCGGCTTGCGACTGTGAGAACTGGTTTAAGTGTTGCATGCTATACTGTGTTGATAATCTTTTGCTGGACAGTTTTATTTATCTAACAAAATAAGTTAACCCACTTGAGACAGACTTAAAGCATTTCTGGTATTGGGTTGCAAGATGTTGCCGTGGTTATAAATACAGACTGTAGATCTATACAAAAAAGACATCAGCAAGGAAAAAGACCCAAACAAAAACGCTGTATTACAAGAACAGTTGAACGAATCCAAATAGTTGGACATCTAACACAGTTAGAGTGAAATTTCAGAGAAGCATTAGGAAAAATAAATTTAAAAGGGAGGGAAGGTAAACAACTTTTCAGAGAAACTGGTGTAACAAAGGCTGCTATAGCTAAAGCCAATCCAATGACAATATCAACAGTTGCACTATTTATAGCAAATTTGGTAAAAGGTGCTGTTTTTCCTACGCTTTTGCTAACTCCTCCTCTGCCAACTCCACCAACTCCAGGCCAATAATATCTTAAAAATGAAAAAGGCTTGAAACATTTAGCTGATTATTTGTTTGGTTTAGCCAAAAAAGCGGTAACAGAATTTACCTAGAATTGTTGGTAGTGTGATAGGCTGCTTGCTTGGAGTGCTGGAAAAATTGTTTCGCCCCTTGCTGAACACGTTCTGTTACTTCTCTTGTCATCAGTTGGTTTGCTACTCGCATTTTTGGATCTAGATGTAAACAAAGCAACTAGAAGAGATAAGTCCGTAACCTATTTCGAAATGTAAAACATACCAGCTCCTACAACCACGAGTTTCGAAAAAAACGACTGTTTATTTCATGGTCGATGTTGTGTTATTTTCGCATTTTTAAATTACCGTGTGTCTTGTAAACGCCAGAGAATCTGATAGAATTGATAGACCTGAGTGTAAAATTATCATTACCACAGTCCTTCTTCTCTACCTAATTTTACCAACTTTGTTTTCCTTTTTGTTCTACAGTTTTTTTTATTCAATCTAGGTATTCTCTAATCTGTAAGACCGTTACTATCTTGCAGAAAGAAATATGTCCAGCTTGTAGGTTTTTCTTTATCTCTCATTGAATTTGTTGAATCTAGCTGGTAATATTCTACAACACTCAAAAGTACATGTCCCATGTTTAATACTTTGTTGTTCAACTGCGATGCTTTTGGGTGTAGTTTCTTTTTCTCCCTCTGGTCTCGTGATCAACACTAATTTTCATGACGTGCCCGTTTTAACTTCCTCGTTTTCTAACGTACTGCTTTTGCCACATCTGTCATATTCTAGAAATTTCGTTATCTTTCAAAAAGTCTGATTTTCGTGCTGCTTCATATTCATATCTATGTTTTGCGATTCTACCTTTTATATTAATGTAATATTGTTTACTGCTGGTTCCAAACTTTTAAACGATTCCTCATATTCATTCCATTTCAGAAGTGCATGCCTTTTTCTTTCAGTCTCATGGTTTTCAAAATTTGTCAACTTTGTATAAGTCACTCTGTTTATCGGACAATGGTAACTCTTGCGAATAAAACACGTAATCAGTATCCTCTCCCTTCAAATCTTCCAGTTTGTAAACAACCAGATCACCTAGTAGTACTTGCTTGATTTTGAATATTTCCTCTATGAAGTTAGAAAGGTAGCTCTTTTGCAAAACAAAAAATAATTTTGAAATTCAAATTATTTCACCAATTTTGAATTTTGTAGTTCGATATGAGTCAGTTATCAAATAATCATTTCGATTAATGCTATTCATTTAGCCTAATTTCTCCTAGGTCGTTTCAACTGGAGTTATGTCTCTTGGTGTGTGATGCGTGTTAATGTATCATTCAATTAGCCTTTGTGAAACGTCAACCCATTGTCCGTCCGGTTGCGTTTTAAATAAAATAGTTTCACATTCGAGTCTTCGGAGTTCTGATAAACTTTTTATTTATTCTGTTTCGTCCTAGAACGTTGAAAACTATTCACTGTTTTCCTTGTCCAACAAATCCTTGTCTCTTTCGTTTTAAAGCTCTATTTCCGGACCAAACTGTATATGTTCAGGCTTTCTTTGTTTGAAGATGCCAATGAAAGAGCCGTGTAGGCCATCTCCCTTTTTACTATTTTTTTTCAGTCCATGCGAAATTTGAAATGACATCTATCGCTGTCAAGATGTGTTTGTATCTATAATTGTATTTCACTGATGTTTGTGTAAGCATTTGTACTTTGAGGCAAATATGTAAGATTCCTTAAATATTTTGTCGGTCATTTACAACGATATAAAAACATCCATAGAATACAAAACACTTGACAACTTGATTTTTGGAGTGATCAAGAAACCAAAAGAGCATCCATCTACGACTGATGCTTTTATTTTCAACAATCTGCAACATTTATTTAACCCTTTTAAAAGTATGAATGATATCAGATAGATGTCAAAATTTGCCCTTCCAACGGTTGATTAAAAAACAGCTACGTCGTATTCATGTGTTGTTTTTTTTTAAATCTAACTTTGCTTTTTACAAATTCTAATTCTGTATTTTATACACGGTTGTATACCTATCTGGCAAAGTTTATGAAATCTTTCAGGTGTGCCGTAAATTTGGCTGAATAGAAATTTGTATATTTAACATCAAATACGTAATTGGATCCTTCTTCATAGTGCACATTTCTGATCATCCTGTTCTGTGTTTTTGATGCTACTTATATCAAACTTTAAATGCAATATGTAAATCAGCATCTTCTCTGAAGCATTGGAGTAGATCTTTTTATCTCAGAAATAAGCAAATCAAACATTAGTATTACCTTGAATGTTCTTTTGTATCACAACTATCTTTTAGCACAATTTAATCCGATCAAAACTCGTAAACAATGCACGTTATCTTTTTTATACCGAGATTGTTGTAGCTTTGCTCCATCATTTATGAAGTGGGATGAATTTCAAAATATGTTATGTTGTGACTTTGGTAGTACTAGAACTTTTTTATATCTCACGAGTCAGATTTCAATAGTATTTGTGACTTTCAGTAGTACGAAAGTGATCTAGTGCTGTTATACACATATGGGAGAGGGAGTGTACAGATCAGATAATACATGAGAGAGAGAGAGAGTAGTAGTAGTATTTCAAATTTAGCTAGTTGTCTCAAACTGTCACATAGTATCTACTAACTTAAAAATATGAAACTAAAGTTTGACTTTACTGAGATGACCACCTTTGAGGAATGAATAATCAGCCACGAATACTGAATGTATCAAAGTCTCAGTTTAAATGGAAGAGGTAATCTTTGACAACTGAAATAATCCTGAATGTGGCTCTGCTATGAATACCAAATGGGGGATAAGTATTCTAGATTCTTTTAAAATTAAAAATATTGTTTACAATGGTCAACAACAAAAAATTATATTCCTTGCATTCTTACAACTTACGATTACAACGTTCTATTATAAACAAGGAATGTAATACTGAAACATATTGGTTAGTTCTGTAATATACTTTCATAATTAGAAAATACTTACGAAATTAGATATAAAAAAGAGAGCGACAAAGTATATTCAGAATAATAATAGGCAGGGCTACATACGATTGATGAGTGATTAAGAAGAACACATTGGTTTTCTATCCACGTTATACGATTGTCATGTAAAGTTGAAATGTTCATGAAATATTTGACTCATGGAATTTTACAGCTTTGTTTTTCTTTTCTTCTTTTTTTTCAATTTAGTAAGTGCAATGAGTTTTCTCAGTCTTCCTACTAGGCACCAATTACGTCTGTGACTGATAATTCGAATGACCAGCGACTTGCAAAGTGCGAAAAACCTGGACTCTGATCTGCCGTCGCATAATTTTCCAGATCCCGGTGCGACAGGAAACCAATTAACGTAATCTGTGGATACTAGTTGATCAAATTAGAAGAAAAAATGAAAGAAGGTAGTGTACCCATAAATTAATTTATCAGCTTTTAGGTGAACTTTAATTATTAGTGGCAAGTAAAACACAGAAAAAAATCGTTTGATCTCAGTTTATTTATTTAATCTTTTTGTAAACATCTGCGTTTCCATATATTTTCAATTAGCAGCCAGGCAGAATAGGAAATGGTAGCAAGTAAAGGACATCGGCTCTACAGAATGGTTTCCTTTAAAGATTTTATCGCACAATTAGCGTTCATTATTTACCTCTAATTGACCTCTTGATCGAGATAGATCATCAATGCAAATAAAAGCTTTTAAAGTATCCCGGCCAATGCCATCTCTTCTCAGCCCGATAATATAAATAATTCGCCACGTTTGGAGACTGTTTGAACTATCGAAGTTTTAGGTCGACAATTCTCTTAGTCAATGTCGAAGTTACTTAGTTTGAATAGACCTCAAGCTCTGTGCCTCAAAAATATGGCTATTATCAATCAGTGTAACATGAACAGAAAATACACATTTTACTGCAAATATTTTAAACTTTATTTGTATAATATATAATTATTTATCTCTCGTGTCTGCTGAGTTTAGTACTTAAACAGTCATAGTGGTACTGGGTACAGTTACAACAGTTGTTTGTTATTACGGCTACTAGATGGTCTATGATCAATATACCTTGTACTAAAACATTTAACTTTGAGTTGACACAAGAATATGCACTATTATACAGCTGACTATAACTCTGCCAAAAAGAAAATTGAATTAATTGTAACTTTGCTAGTTTTCTATCTAAACTATGTACTGCTTGTATTTATTATGTAGCCCAAACAGCTTCTTCTGGACGGTTGTTTGTGTCAACAATGTCGATAGTGTAAACGAGAGTATTTAAAACTAAAAACAAACAAAGAACCTCGATATAAATGGGATCCGCCTACACCACCTTTTGATTTTTTTTAAACTTCCCTAATGCCCGTGTATATATGTGTCAGTCTGATTAAAATACTTATGCAAGGTCATATTCTGTCGACCTTTCGATTCACCAATCAAATTATGTCTTTCACATTTATGAAACGGAAAAAGTCATTCGGACGATAACGTTTCTAACAATAACTCTCCCTAACAGGAAACGAGACGCTTGTTCTGACAGGTTACTAAAATAATTGTATCGGGAATTCCAACGGTCTCCAGAACAAGAATCTGTATCGATGCCTGTCTGATCTATTATAAGTGTATCTCGATTTTAATCAGATTGGATATTTGTATTAAAAAAAAGGTGTCAAATCACGTGTAACCTATGTGATAAGTACGATAATTTCATGTAATCTGTCCTGCCAACAATACGGAACATGCTAGACTTATTTTTTCATGGCAAGACTGATTCATGATGTAACTATTTATGCTTTGATACAGTATGGAATTTCAACTTGCCTGTAGATCATAAACTCTGAGCTTCATTTTGATATTGAGGTTTTCCTTCTCAGTCAGCATAAGATAACTTTTCACAACTAAAATCTTGTCTTGTTGGTTGTCGCAAAATCTCAGGTTTAAACTCAAGCTTATAAAATTTATAGAAGAATAATTTAGACTCCTACTGAATCTGCATTTGAAAGATCTGAATCGAAATAAACGAAAAATTCACTTATTTGAATTGCTTGCTTCCATCTTTCGAACACTGGTAAATAAAGAATTCTAAGTTTTCACTATGCAACAGAATAAAAGGTTGACATTTATTTCGGCTGCCCAGAATGACTGGTCGTGGATTTTTTTGTAACTATATAAAAGAGCTGGGTTTTTCTACAGTTTATAAATGAGCAAACTATCAAAAGAATAATTGAATACAAGATCTGATGAATCCACAAACCAATTTATGTCTAAGGCACGTTTAATTGTATGAAATGTATTTGTGCCGACACATGGGCTTCCCTTGCTTTTGTACAGAAAAGAAGGCTTCTATTAATCAAACCGTATTGCCATTGTAAAAGAATCCAAATGGTTTTGATGCTACTTTTAAAACAAAACATTTTTTTTTCAAATGAAAATAATTAGAACTGTGTTTCTTACTCAAATCCACAGACATATATAACAAGTTACATCGATATGGACAAACAAAATCAAACTATGGAATACATATATATATATATATATATATATATATATATATATATATATATATATATATATATATATATATATATATGGAGACAAGGTATGCAACTCCCACCAACAATAAAATTGACTAAAAAAAACATGATTCTCATTATCTCAAAAGACAAATAAAGAAATTTGTGGCACATTTAAAATATTCCATTACAGGAAGAAACATGTGTGTCGTTTAGGGTTTAAGTCTTTTGTTTTTGTTGAGATGATGAAAAAGTTTAATTTGTTTTTTGTGGAATTTTCATACCTTATATCTATAAACATATACCATAGTATTTTTCACACTACTGACAATAGTTACAGGTGTCTGTGCAAAATGAAACACTTTTGTAGCCATAGGTATCTCCAGTCCGAATGCCAGTTGCTTTGTTACTGTTTCCAGTTTGTTAAATAGAGTTCTATGGAAATGTGTTTTACCAACATTATCGCATTTCTTCATTTAATGTCAAAAAACCTCTATTCCCTACGCGAAATCAAAGTGCCATTTCTGATCCCTCTTGACTTGACACACAAGGGGTAATTCACACGTATCTTTAGTAATAATTTTCCGTTTGTCATAACCGTTGTTCTTACCAGATAATAAAATGACTCACTTTTTGAAACATTTAGTTTTTTGTCTGTTTAATATGTTCTTTTGTTTATTTTGTTTTGTTTTGTTTGGTTTTTTATTTACATAACAATTAATTTTTTCAAACAGCCTTTCATCCTCTTCGGGTGTTAATGTAACAATTGAAGCTATCACAGTATTGTCATTGTATTGTAATTTAACCTAATATAGATGCGACATTTTGCACGCTTTGAAATTTCTCGTACAGAATTGCTCGTTGTGTGTATGTTGTAATTCTGTTGAACAATCATATTGGGCATAGCTTTAATCACATACATTGCTGTAGAACGTTTCTGCGCATGTAAGGTTTCCGTCGTCATTATTGGCACTTTACGTATACCGAATTCGACCGGTTGATGAAGGCAATATATTGTAATGCTTATCGTTTGAAAAGCGGCTATTGTCACAAAAGAATTATGTTGAACATAATACTCGTTCTATACAGACCGACGGGATGCTAGCCATTTGTTTTCATGACCCACGATTTGGCGGCCTATTCTACTCATGTTCTTGAAAAAATGTAATATTTAAGTGTCTGGCTATGAAACTGAATACATCAGTTTTGCCTATTTCCGTCAGGGATTCAGCTGAAGAACTAGGTCACTTTTATAGCCTGTTTTAGAAAAGTCACGGTAGCAATGTCACTAAATGGTAAGAGATTATATGTTGACTAAATCGATTAAAAAGAATTTACTACAAGTTCAACACTGTATAAATCTGAGAATCTTAAACATAAGCAAATGGCAATTACATTTTGCATAGCACAATGCGGTCAGATTTAATTTGTTTTCGTATTTTTATCTAAATTAACAAACTGGTATTAGATATGAATACTGTGTATAGTAAATGATTAGAATGGTTACAGCTTCTTGAAATCTCGTGTAATTTATTCTTGTTGTAGATAGATTCACTCACTGTTGTTGTTCTTAATGGTGGACAGTTTAATAACGTTGAAACTAGGTCTTTTCCTATGCACGCATGCATAACATGTCTAGTGGTGTTTGTACCACAATGCGCTAACAGATTCTAGACTATGTATTACACGGTTCAGTAGTTATTTCAGCTGATCCTAGGGCGCCTGTCCCAGAAATGATGGTTGTGTAACCAGCAGTTGTATGTTGAATGTGTGAACGCTATGTTCGACCCACTTCAGCGTCGTGTGGTCTGATGACATGCGACATCCTTTGTCTGCGTGGAAGTGAAACTCCGTCGGGATTCTTCTGCAGACGCGAAGGAATGTCGTATTTGATTTCATTCATTGTTTTTCCGTCCTATACAAGTGCAAAAAGGCATCTCCATGTTTGTTATGCGGGCAACATAATTTCATGCATGTTATGTAAACAGCATAATTTGATAATTTTCTGTCTGATATGTGAATAGCATAATATCATATGTTATGTGAACAACATAGTTGTAAATGGTATGTGGAACAATAATTTCATATATGTTGTGTGAACAAAATAATTTCGTATATGTTATGTGAACAGAATGATCTTATACGTGTTGTGTGTAGATGATGACTTCATGTTGTTGAGTAGGCACCGTTCAGCCATTCTGTTGTAAGAGTGGATAAATTCCACAGTCACATGTGGAACACTTCTCAATACTTCATTTGAAATTCATGCGTATCATTTGAGTAGCAGTATCTAGTGCTTACGTATGTCATCAATAGAAAATGTTTTGTATCGTTTAAATGGTGTTCCAAATCAAAATTTCATGCGTCGGAATCTCACTTTGTAGCTAGGTGTCAGAGATTGCTCATGATGGAGTATGATAGTGTATTTATATTTTATAATTTATAAATAAATTTGCTATTTTGAAAAAGGATCTTTGTCTTTTTTTACTGGTCCAGTCCCCTATCAGTCTGTCCTTGTGACAGAAGCACTATTTATCGATGGCAAATCGGTTAGTATCAAAATATACGGCTAACAACGCTAAAGAGACTAGAAAAGATGCTTTTATTTCGGCAAGAATCGTCAGTTCCCCGACAATTATATTATTTTAAGTGCATGTGACTCTGACATGATATACATATTATTTAATAATTAAAATTTCTTAGTGCACGATACAATTTTCTACACTATTTTTGTTATAACCATCCCCCTAAAATAATGTCGATTAGACTTAAAAGGCAGATCTACGAATATATATATATATATATATATATATATATATATATATATATATATATATATATATATATATATATATATAAAAGTGAAAATGATAAAGTGCTAATTAAAAAGTGCAAATCTTTTACTCTGTAAAATGAAATGTTTGGACATGTTGCGTTCTTATAACTACTTGTACGGCTTTTGTTACGTATCAAAAAATGTGCTGATGTGCTGCATACAAATGCTTTTATATGCACGAAATTCTTTGCTGAAAATTGCATCTTTTAAATGTATTTGTCTTGTTTACGATTAGTCCTCCAAGGTTAGGATTCGATTTTTAAACCTGTCCAATCAATCAAATGATTGATGTAAGTTTTCTGTCTCTTTTATTAGACAACTAACCTAAAAATGGGTTTTGTAATTGCTGGCTATTGGCAGAAAGTGATCCATTAAAAACGCTTTTCATGTATCGCTTCCAAGCGAAACAATCCAAGTGCAAACCATCATTTAACCACCTTGTCTCATAACTAAATAGAGTCACGCAAAGGACTAACTGATTTTAACTAACGCTAGAGTATCAGCAACAAATACGATGCACATGTCGACGCCATGTTGGACTAGATACTGATCTATGACCTCAGCGACTTTGGTTTTACAAGGTAACTCTCTAATGCTGCTACTTTCGAAAAGAAGTAGTTGCACGCAATTTTCCTCTTTTTTTGTGTGTCAACATTCAGTCTCAGCTTTTCTTCTCGAAAGAGTACAATTATTTCAAATCATTAAAAATGGTAATTTCATATCTACTCATTAGCGTTATGTTTCAGTTTAAAACGTACTTATTAAAAGCGACAGCCTGTTTTCATTCTGTTCAATAAAATTTAGGTCTTTGATTTTTTGCAGGTATTGGACTGTCTGCGTCAAACATATCGTCTGCTGTATGTTTCATCGTAGAATAAGGTAGTACGGGCAATAATTTTAAACAACATTTATTTTCCCCAACTTTTTAGAGAGTGTCAACCTGGCAATTGGAGTATCCTGTGCCTTTTTTATGATACAACCAAAAAACATTGGCTGTATGGCAGCATTCGGACCATCTCTTGATCAAAAACAAGCCTCAGATATATGCAGGTGTAGTAATATTCAGAAAATTCTTACATTTTGTTCGACGAAAATTTCTTCGCAAAAAGACAAACGCAATTCATTCAAACGATTTATTCGATTGGATTTATTGTAGGATTGTTTGAGAAGTTGCGAATGCAAAAATAGTTCGATGGTTAGTTGGAATACTTGGGAGTCGCAGCTATCGGCATACATTCGAGGCTTGATCCGTATGATTGACTGAGAAGTTGCGAATGGCGTAGTAGGGGCAGCCATTTTGAATGTCATTCTACAAAAGAACCGTCACGTGCCCCGATCTAGTGACGAAATACTACGTCACTCTGTATATAAAATTTAAGTATTTGATTCCTTAAAAAAGTAAGCTTCAAAACCTTCTTAAGTCAACAATATATTTCTTAGTTTGGAAATGTTTAATTCACCTACTATTTAGTCTATATGCGTTCAGGAAACATATCGTAAGTGCGTACTACTTTGCTGAGGAATTATTTTGTACTGTTTGCTTCCCTCAAAAATGGGGAAATCAATCCACCGTATACATCCAAGGTATTTTCTGGCCTATTTGTTTACGGACAACTAGGCAGTCCCAGTACGTCTGTTATGTATCTATGGTAACAGTTGCTATGTTGAGATGCATGCAAAAACATTTTCATTCGTGACGTAGTAATGTTTACTCATACGTCTTAAACCCAGCTTTAAATAGATAGGAAAAAGTCTAGCAACAAACAACAACATAGCAACGTTAAATAAGTTTTAATGGACATAAATTAATGTCATTATATTCAAAGCGCAATAAAATGAAGGGAAAATATCATTTTGATAGCAATAAAACAAAAGTGTTGACAGCTATCTGCTTTTAAATTAAAAAGGTAATCCTCTTTTGTAAAAAGAGTATCCAAGGGGGAGTAAATCTTGCTGTAATATATTGATGAGGAATTCCTTCAAAAACATTTTTTTTTAAGACTAATATGGTGAAAGGGCCGTAAGTCCATAGTCTGTTTCTGGCTTGACAGAAAAGGTCGAGGTTGCTCCGATTGGTCGACCTGGGTCAGTTCTTTGCCCCTTGCTGTATCATCATTAGGAATGTGATAATATGTGTTATATTCTGTAGACAAGCATGTCATTGTTATCTGATTGCTGTGATTCCTCTCTAAATACTACACCCTGTATTGAAAATGACTGAGATAACATCGAATCTTATGTTTAAATGCAAATGGAACGCACTATAAATGCCATTTTCACCAAGGCATTAGGTATTTGTTTTTTTCTAATATGCGTACAAATATATAATTTTGACATTATTTTGTAGAAGTAGGATTGAACTTTAACAAAGAAGTAATTTTTGGAATCGACATTTCTGTTTACTGGGCTAAGAACATCCTTCAAAGTATGTCAAGGTCAGCGAAAATTCTCAGTTGTGACCAAATGTAGAATATTCAGAGCTTGTGGTAGGTGCTTCAATTGAGAACCAAAGCCAATTTGATGTTTATCACAGCTGTCTCTCTAACATATTAAAAGATCTATGTGGTTCTCAACTGAAATTGCTGACCGAAAGTAGAATTTTTCAAATTATATTTTAACTTTAAAATGAACATGTTTGAGGTTATTCCATATGCAATATTATAAGGTTATATATATATATATATATATATATATATATATATATATATATATATATATATATATATATATATATATATATACTTAGGTAAACATTTTATTTGAGAACCCAAAGTATATATTTTAATGTATTGGAAATATAGACATTGTACAAATCATATCAAAATAAAAAATATGACCTTAGATCTCGGTTGAAGAGCCTATTAACGAAAGCTCAAAATATTTAAATGCTTTCAGTGTTACATTTAGCACGGTAAATAGGAACATTTATTAAAAATGGAATTTATTTCATTTTAACAATGAATACATCAAACTCATAATAGACTGCATAATAGCAATCATGAAGTCTCTCTCTCTCTCTCTCTCTCTCTCTCTCTCTCTCTCTCTCTCTCTCTCTCTCTCTCTCTCTCTTACTCGTTTAAAGAAATGTCATTATGATATTTTTATTCAAAGTTTTGGATTAAATGCGTATTGAATGCACAACACAAAAAATGGATGTTGGATGTTTTTCTGGTAGACCACTCTTAAAGAAACAAAGAAATATTAAAACCACACCGACGATATAGCATCACTGTCATGCGATACCACTCATTTGAAATGTTATATTATTGGCATGAAGATTTGTTATACCAAATGTGCAGCTAAATGATCAAATACCCAATCGGAACCAAATAGTTCATGATTAGTATTTAGTATTGAAGATAACGTTTGAACAAATTGACGTCAAGCAAAAGAATTTAACAAATATAATCTCCCAAAATCGATATAATGAATCAGAGGCACATGCGAAAGGAATAATTTCAGTATTTTTAACATACTTGCACTGTAATACTCAACACACACACACACACACACAAACTAACGGCCTCAAACTAAATTATATTCTTTCACTATTTAGTACACGTACTTATTAAGGTACATTGTTAATACAACTTATAGACCTATGTCATTTTTTGCAAACACACCGTAGGTCCTTATATCCCAAACGTTTCATCGATGTTTGACTAGCTCTCTCTTTTTTTATTGCTTAGGCAAACAAACTGATTCAAAGGAAGTAATCTAAATGCGCCAAAAAATGCAGAGAATACGATTACTTTGTACATGGTGTAATAACTAAACATGTATTTTTAGTATAGGATTAAATAATCAGGATTGGATTTTGTTATCTTTGTGAGTGATTAGATAAAACGTACACCTCGATACGTACACAACCATGATAGTTTAATTCTTATAATTCCAATATTCCACCTTTCTGTCATCAAATCGGCGGATTCAATCAACAACAAAAAAAACTGATTTTAGGTATCACGTATTTTTGTTTTATGAGACTCGTGAGCGTGTAAAACTAATCCCATGGTAGAATACGCAGTCTATTCATAAACAAGTGGAATTATTAATTAATGCAGCCGTGTAGAATTTAATGTCTACCCTTTTATAATCAACATACCTTGTAATATTCCATGAAAATTAAGCTGCGAAGGAGCCCACTCAAATAAGGTACACTTCATCTGAATATTGTTATGATTTATTTTATTCACAATGAGTGCTACGCGTGGTCTGAAGTCTGACACTAAATTGCCATACGAAATCCAAGTAACACATTTGCCGTACACGATCTATAGATATATCCATTACCATATTGTCATGTCGGCAGTATGCTTATCCAAACTATAGCGTAAAAAAGGCATTTATTTTCCGTCAGAGAAGATATGACTATGTTTTTATTGGTGACCTTATGATCTTACAAGTGTAACGGGTGAAGAGACAATTCTAGGCCACTTACTAACCAGTCAAGCTGGCCCAAACCTTTTGGTTTAATGGTATGTGCGCCTGACAGTGATACAAACGTACAGCAGTCGATTCTCAACAGCAACAGTTAGACTTCGTAGTCTTCCCGTTATATTTGGGGGCTCGTCCGAATCTCAGTACCGTATTTTCACGCATATATCCCGCCCACGCGTATCACCCGACCACGCATATACCCCACAGATCGTCTAAAAAACATTTACTATACCCCGCTCACGCTTTTACCCGCACAAACCATAACATAATATCACAAGAAGCGACCACGTGCGCAAGAGCCAGTGCCAAAGCTTTAAGACCAGATGTCCAGATCGAAATCCGTTCCAGTGTCAGGTCATAAAATTCATATGACTGTTTAAGCTGCAATACGACATCTATCAAATGGACTGAGGATTTAAACCAATATTTGTTAATTAGCAGGGTTAATTGGTTTGATGGTTGTACTATACTTTATTACTTATTCCCATGACATCATAAGATGCAATATACCTACCAGAGGGTCTATACATGAGTGGTTGTATTATCTTTTATTACTATAATTTAGACTTCTATACCGCTGTGAAAATTCGAAAGTGGGTTTGAAAAATCATAGGTTTTGTTCAATTCTTTGTATTTAGATTCGTATATAAGCATACTGAAAGCTGTTGCACTCGATGGCGTCCATTCATTATCAAGCTGTGCATACTCCCAAAATGAGGCCAAATACCAATGTGATTCTGGTATTAGCGACCCAACCGGATGTCTCAATGGACACGTAAGCGACCAAACACGGAAGTGGGAGAGATCGAGTTTAATAATTCCTTTATCATCTATTTTTTCTTGATTTTTGCATAAATAAAGTTTCATTCTCGGAGTTGCTTGGATGAAATCGGAGGAATTGGCATCTCTGGACTATTGCACCAAGAGCATCGCAAGTCATATGCTATTGGTTTGTAAACATAGCGCATTAATACGAACATGTTAATGACGGCAGTGGTGTGACCAGTAACACAATTATTAAAAATTATACCTGTATAAATTTAAAAATAAGCTGATGACTACCAGCTGTGTAAAGAAAGGACTGATATAGCCCGCCCACCGAGATACCCCGCATGGGGGGTGGGGTGCGGGGTATGTAAAATCCTGTCTAACCCAAGGGATATATGCGTGAAAATACGGTACTGGTGGCCTGCTTGAGAATGGGTTTCGACCGCTCTGTGAGATGAATCTGGAGTCCATTCGAGGACGAATGTCAAAATAATGTGTGAGGAGTATAGCGGTCTATGTATGCAAGGCCACTTACTAACCAGCATAGCTGGTCCGTACCTTTTAGTCTAGTGGTACGTGCGTCCGACTGCGAGACAAATGAACCGGGATCGATTCCAGACTGCTACAACTACACTGTCTCTACTCCTGTTATATAAGTTAGCAGCAAAATATTTAGCAGATTTTTCATGCAAAACGTTTTATAGTAATCTGCAGAATCTGATCACATATCCCAAAAAATTATTTTAAAATATTGCCGACTAGATTTGAATTCCTTTGTATTTAATATATCAACAGTCTGTCAAATTATTGTAATTTACAAAAAAGAATTGTGACCATAGTCTATAACTTTTGCCTTTTATTTGTACGCTCAATATTAACTTATTGTATGATTTGTGATATCGGGTAAATTAATGTGAAAATAATGCTTTGTTCTCGGATAGCTACAGAGTCTCCAATATAAGCCTGTACATTGTTTTCTTAAAGTACAATATGCAAATGTCATATATAATATATCAAAAACATTTTAAAATATCGAATAGGTTGCTATGGTGCTCTTCGATTTTATGGAAATAAAACTTTTGTGTCATATACAATACTTAATAAAATCACTCCGAACAACGAGAGAGAGAGAGAGAGAACATGTACTATCTATCTATCTATCAATATATATATATATATATATATATATATATATATATATATATATATATATATATATATATATATATATATATATTTATTTGTGATGAGCGCATGGCTGTTTGGGTTTGTTGGTTTGTGCATTGGTGCATGAGAGCCTGGCGATAGCTGCCGTTACTCGCGGCATGGGTTCGATTCCTGCTTGGAACGAATTATAATTCTCTAACCTGTTAGATTATATTGGTGTGATCATATATAATTACATCAATATAATCTAATCTATATATTAATGACATAGCTAACAACTTTACATGTCTTACACTTTTATTTGGTGATGACTAATCTTAGTGTTACAGAAGTAGGTAATTATTGGATATACAATATAGGATAGGTGTTACATAAGTAGGTAAGTATTGGATATACAACACAGGATGTGTGTTACATAAGTAGGTAAGTATTGGATATACAACACAGGATGTGTGTTACATAAGTAGGTAAGTATTGGATATACAATATAGGATGTGTGTTACAGAAGTAGGTAAGAATTGTATATACAACACAGGATGTGTGTTACAGAAGTAGGTAAGAATTGTATATACAACACAGGATGTGTGTTACAGAAGTAGGTAAGAATTGTATATACAACACAGGATGTGTGTTACAGAAGTAGGTAAGTATTGGATATACAACACAGGATGTGTGTTACAGAAGTAGGATGAATCAGGACTTTCGTCTGTTGCAACAATGGTCATCAAACTAATAGGTATTACCCCGCCATATTTGTTGGAAATTATTCTTTCTCTTGTTGAGGAATCATCAATTAAATTACTTCTATGCCGTCCGGGCTCAAACTCTTTTCGATTTTTTCCTTCCGAGTACTATTACATGTTGGAATATATTCATTTCTGATTGCCGCGAATCGCCGTCTTTGAACGTATGTAAAAAAAAGGAAAAACTTATTCGACCTATTATTTATAAGGCACCTAAATATTTTATCCGAGGTCTTATACAATTTAATATTATTTGAACCTAACTGAGATACAATTGTAATAGAAAGCTGAGGTCTTATACAATTTAATATTATTTGAACCTAATTGAGATACAATTGTAATAGAAAGCAGAGGTCTTATACAATTTAATATTATTTGAACCTAACTGAGATACAATTGTAATAGAAAGCTGAGGTCTTATACAATTTAATATTATTTGAACCTAATTGAGATACAATTGTAATAGAAAGCTGAGGTCTTATACAATTTAATATTATTTGAACCTAACTGAGATACAATTGTAATAGAAAGCTGATGTCTTATACAATTTAATATTATTTGAACATAATTGAGATACAATTGTAATAGAAAGCTGAGGTCTTATACAATTTAATATTATTTGAACATAATTGAGATACAATTGTAATAGAAAGCTGGTCGATGTCAAGTGAACCTACCACAAATCTTGTTTGTTTATGCTGAAGTTCATGAAACTTCAACACACTTTTTCTTTGACAGTCCCAATTACAAACAAAAAATATTTAAATTATTTCGATCTATGAAATTGTTTGGGGTTTTTTTGTTTGCTTTTTTTGTGGTGGGGGGGGGGGTGCTGTGACTACGTGCAAACATTTTAAAGGTAGCACTGGTTTGCTTATTCTCAGTTATAATGAATTTATTCTAAAACACAACCAAGTTTATATTCAGGAAAGTCATACATTGCATTTATCCTTTATATGTTTTTGTTTACCGCGTTCTCTAAGCCATTCTATATTTCTTTTCCCTTTCAACCTCTTTTATTTCTTTCTTTCTTCTTTCTTTCTTTCTTGCTTTCTTTCTTTCTTTCTTTCTTACTATCTTTCTTTCTCCTGTTCTTCTTCATTTTGTTTATAAACCTATGTTTCAGTATATTTATATTTTCTTTCTCTGTTGTCTGATATTTTGTATCATTGCATGGTTAGTGTCGACTCTTGTACGGTAATATCTATAAATAATACCTGTAAGGAGGAGGACCTTTGTATAAGTTGTGAAAACTTGTGGTACAATCCAGTTTTGATAGTCTATATGTACAGGTAATAAAAATTTTAAAATGTGACAACGAAACAAAAAAAGAAAAAAAATCGTCTGTTTTTTTTTTTTGGGGGGGGGGGGTAAACTGTTAGGAGAACGAATGTCTCCATTTTATTGTAAAACATGTCAGATCATTTCTTAATGCTGCAGTTGTATGTTGGTATACTACGGTTACAATATGTCAGATCATTTCTTAATGCTGCAGTTGTATGTTGGTACACGACGGTTACAATATGTCAGATTATTTCTTAATCCTGCAGTTGTATGTTGGTACACGACGGTTACAATATGTCAGATCATTTCTTAATGCTGCAGTTGTATGTTGGTACACGACGGTTACAATATGTCAGATCATTTCTTAATGCTGCAGTTGTATGTTGGTACACGACGGTTATAATATGTCAGATTATTTCTTAATGCTGCAGTTGTATGTTGGTACACGACGGCTACAATATGAAGATTCAACCATTCTGATCTTTCTGCCTTGTCCATCCTTTTTTATCAGAATAGTGATTGTTCTTCTTTGTGGTGAAAATTGCCTTTATACAAAAAAACGGATGTGAATGGACATCGAGGAAGCAAAATAGAGGTAAATAATGGCAAGATTTATATCTTATCTACAAGAAAATCTAACTGGTAATAAGTAAAAAGGAAAATAAATTTGGCATATGTGTAATTCGATTGAAGAAAGACAATGTTCGATTTATTGGAACAACAACAACAACAAAAAATGTCTTCAAAATTCGGGCTATTTGATGGGCTCCGTCGAATTACATTAACAGTTTCTTACAGTATTCCCTTCAATTCTAACGACGCTTTATAAAATTCCATTTTCCCATCGATTACATTGTAGTTAGAACGTTTATTTAACCATTTTACTTATATATTTTTCAGATCGCATTGTTTAATGCAAAACTTAATTCAGTTTGAATGAAATTATACTTAACTTAAGAAATTCTTGACCAAAATCTTATAATTTTGTCATTCCTGAACAATCATTGACATAAACAACGGGTTATTTGTATCTAACCAATCTTAAATGTTATGGTTTATAATAAGAATTTACTTCTTATCATTGAGAAAAACATCTCTTTCCAATGCAATACAAAGTACTCTTTATGTTAAGAAATACTAAGAAACGTGTAATTTGGTTTACTAAATTGATTAACACGGTGTGTCAGTGCCACTTAACCAGCAGCAAGACCATTCATCAGGCTGGCCTTAATAACCATTTGCTGACATTAGGACGGACACAGACATAATCTTGTAACTTACATATATCTGATTAGTGGTCATTGTGCCTAAGACATACCTTTGATGCGTCTGTGTACGCAAAAGTAAATTAAAAGCATAAAATAAAGCAACTGCAATAAAAAAAATGTTCTGTTGAAATATACCCACAAGTCTAATCAACGTCCAAATTTTAAGTTTTACTTGGGTTAAAATGCGCACATCTCAGATAATGTTTTTACGGTTTCCTCTCTGATTCTTAATTAAACAAATGGAGAAATTCTAGCATGCTTGCACTTTCACACTGTGGAGCTATCGCGTATTTTAAACAATTAACGGTTTTCAATATATATCTGTTTTAATGACGTTGGGTTTTTACTTTTTGTTTTACATAAAAGGGACTAAAATGTTGGCAGTTTCTACACCATATTGTTCAGTCTGTTGCAATTTCCAATATAAATGAGCATATGTTGTTTCGATTTTATCTCAAAACCATCTTAATCTTGCACGAAAGCAACCCGCATGTACACAGATCTTATGTATTTAATGTTTTAGAGAACAAAAGAACCTTTAACAAAAGCGGAAAACAATTAGCTTCTGAAATAAAGTTGGATATGTTTCTCACCATGGTTTAAAGTATGTGCATGCGTATAGTTCGAATAATCTTGAAAAACATTGTCATTTACCTAATATCCGCCAAAATGACCATCATTTTAGCATAAAAGGAACCCTGACATTTGGTTTCTAATGACCATTTTTCATTATTTTGCTTAAAGTGTTTCTCTTCTGAGGAACAAATGTCACTTTCTCGCGAACACACCCTTTGACCTTGCAGTGAGGCCGTATGCTTTTTTTGAAGTAATATTAGTGAAATTGACAACAGGTTTACTTTCTGTTAATTAAAGAAAACGGTTAAAAAATGTTGTACCTAGTTCAACAATTTTCTCCTCATCTGATGTACTTATTGTCACTCATATTACCTCTACACCACGTTATACCGGTAAATAACAAGGAAATAGCTAATAATGTAAAGCAGACGCAAGGACACAGGCGTAATTTCAAATTAGTGGAGTTTGACATATTTTACTTCATAATATTTACGTTGAGAAACAATGAATCAAATTGTAAAATCTTTCATTGGCACGAATTAATGGAGTATTGTAAGAATGAATAATCATCACAATCTTTGAGATACTTCTTTAATAGCGGTTATGATACCGGGAAATTAATAAGAATTATAAACATCGGGATTTGCTGGTCATCATCAATTTTATTTTACGTTTCTTATTATAGCATTAAATTAGCTTTCTGGAAATTAAGAATGTGGTCTCCTGATCACGAATATGTTTCATTAATTAATTTATTGGAATGGAATCACAATTTTAGTTGCAAAATATAAAATATTCGAAAAATAGTTTGTTCTGTCTGTTAAGCCTTCTTTGTTTCTTTAGCGGTTTAAATGACAAACGCAAGATTAGGAAAATATTGCTAAGTTGGATGTCTTAATTGCATGATTGGCCATCTTTATGCAGAAGAACTTTTGTGTTTTAATCAACATATGCATTAAACGATGAACACGTGCGCAAGAATACTGAAACGCAGGGAGAATAAATTGTATGCATTTCATCTAGACGTGAAACTTCAAGCATGTGAAGATGATTTAGAAAATATACCCATGCTTTGGCGTCTGATGGCGTCTGATGGTACAAAATTTGTTAACGAAGGTTCCAATGATATACTGTCAAGGGCTTGACGTTAACAGTGGTAAGTGTTTGATAAAAGATGATCTGGTATGTCTCAAGAAATAAAGAACCTATCAAGTACTAGCAATTAAGCTGATGTGGCGAACTGATCATCACAGCAAATTGCTAGAAACCTTTTAATTTTCTCGCCGCGGACAGCCAGATATCTTGCAAGGCCAATCTTCGTATCGACCACCAAATAAGGTCTAGCGTAATCAATAATCTTTAATAGCAGCTTCTACTGAAGCGATGTATAATGTCCTCACATGTTTCTCAAGAGCTCGTTTACATGTGCAATAATCTATTTGATCGATGAATTCAATCCCTACACTTGCTAGGTTACTGTATCAAACGGAGAAGAATGGGCCTGGCCGGCTGGTGATCAGTTCTGTCCAAGAGAATCTTTCGGCATTTTTTGCAATTCAAGAAAATTGTAACTGTTGTCTCAATTTATCCCAAAAGGAAATTATTTTCACAAATGTTAAATCATATTTTCCTTGCAAGAAGATCTTTCTATACAATTAGATTAGATAAGTATAATTTCTGAGGAAATTAAATACTTAAGCAATACCGAAAAACTTGGAAGCACAAACTATATTTAGAACAAAATATGCATCAGAAGATACATATTTACTAGCACGTTAATCTTGCTGTAAACAATTGCCAAGTTTTGTGTTATTTTAACGTTTTTTATATTCCCTATACATTAAGTGTAAAAAAACATACTGTTATTCATTGAGGTAGGCCATATTTCTATTATTGTGTTAGTATGATTGAACCTATGTTTTCCCAAAAGTTGCTGATACATTAAAAACATAAATGTCTTTTAAGGACCCTATTGAATCTCTATTATCACCAAGTGGCAATCGTTTTCTGCAGTGAAAATACCCATAATCAGAACTCCCGTGTATTTCCAGCAATAACCAATTGACTTAAAACTCTGAACGATGTTGATTTTAAATCACAAACATGCTGTCAAAATTTGTTAAGACACTCGTAACGACGCGTAAAACAATTTCTTGATGACAGTGTCTTAAGAGAAAATCAGTTAAAAGTAAAAAGAAAGACTGAAACAAAATAAATGCACCAGTACAACCATGATATAGTGAAAGACATTCTCAATAGAAATTCACATCGGCACAGCATGTTTTGGTTATAACACATGGGAGAATAATAGACTCAGTACATGAATTGTCTGCAAAAATCTCTTAATATTTCTTGCCATAAAATATTCTTCCACTCGGTATTTATATGTCACACCCGAGTAATACTACACACAAATTTGGAATTCTTGGTGTGATGGTATTATTGCAGATTATTTAGCTTTTCGGACGGGGATTAACTCACACGTCGCTACAACGTAATCCTAGCGGTATATTGAAGGTATGATAGAAGAAAACTATATATATATATATATATATATATATATATATATATATATATATATATATATATATATGTATGTGTGTGTGTGTGTGTGTGTGTGTGTGTGCGTGCGTGTGTGTGTGGGGTGTTATAGAAACATGTTCTGTAGGAAAAATAGTGGATTAGTGGATGTAGAGAGTAAATGATCTCATAGGTATGAGCGTTTTATTTTAGAATAAGAACCATAGATAAACATTATACATGAAAAGGAGACATGAAGACTGACACATGCAAATACATAAAAAGAGCAGAATCAGTACATTATGTTTAAAGTTGTTAGATGCAGGTAATCCTATATGTCAATGTTTGTGAAAACTACTATACAAACAGTAATTGAGACATATCGAATACACTAATGAAATCAAAGCCTTTTTGGCAGGGCTGGCGCAAGGCTTTTTAGCGCCCTCGACGAAACTTCAAACTTGCGCCCCCTCCCCCCCCCCACAAACACACACAATTAACTTTTGAAAATTAATGTTGTACATTTATTCTTTCTTTCTGTTTTTCCCTTTCTATTTTAGACGCTTATTATCTTCTATTTTACGCTATTTCTCTTTCTTTTTGTTTTATTCATTCAGTTTTTTTGCCGCCTTCCCCCCCTTTAGTACGCTACAGGTTCCGGACATTGTTAGTACGATTTAGAAGCATCAGGTTATTAGTATGTGATCCAAAAGTAAATACTTCTTAAATTCAATACACGATAAAGTCATCCATTTATTTCTTGTTTAAATGGCTTTTCTCAACCGTGATATATTCAATGCTTTAGTAAAATCTTTAATTTTAACCGTTTTCAGACCTTCATGGTTATAATCTTAAGAAATCGCCTGTCTTTTAAAACGATCTGACCCTGAATTCCAAATAAACTTATAAACAATGTTTCAAGTTTTTCTGTGAGAAATTGTGATGGATCAGGCAAAGATTGAAATAGATGTATAAATTTAGTTAAAGCTAAGGATTTAATTATAGCAATTTTTCCATACATAGTGATATTTCTCCTTTCCCAACTATTAATAATGATATCGATCACCAATTCCTCAAAAAAGTATATTTTTTTATTTGGTATTGGTCTGCATGTCATGATACCTTGTTTCTGAGTAATTGATAATGAACCTGATATATATCCTCAATTTATTGATTTGAATATAAATATCCACACATCTTTCCCCCACCACCACCACCACCACCACCACCACCACCATCACCACCACCAAAAAAAACAATTAATTAAAAAAAAAACTCTTCGGTAAATCCATCAAACCCATTACTTGGGGCTGCGGGTGGCCGAGTGGTCTAAGGCGCTCGCCTTTACAGATCACTGACATCTCACCTCTGTTCTCGTTGGTTCGAGTCTCGGGCTCGGCCAACGTGGGTATGTGAGAAAGCTTGCCAGTAGCTTCCCGTGGATCGGTGGTTCTTCCCGGGGTTTTCTCGGGTTCTTCCTCCACCAAATATACTGGCCGCCACGTATAGCCTATTATGTGCTGAAAACTGGCGTTAAACCCATAACAACCAACCAAACCCATTACTGTTATCATTATGTATATCTTTAACTACCTTTGCTAATTCTTGATAAGTAATTTCACCTTCTACATTTTTGTGACATATTATCAGTAAGCTTACATTCATTTGGACCTAATTTCATCTTCAAGTTCTCTCTCCTTCAAAACACTATTTTCATCATATAACTTATTATAATAATTATAATAACTTGTTTGTTGTTCTAAAATATATTTTGTATCTGTATATTCATTTTCAAATTTATCTATCAACTTTTACATGATTTTTTTAATATAATAACTTTATTTATCTTCAAATTTTCACAAAATTGTCGCTCATCATTAGTTGGATGATTTATATTTATGAATGTTATACTCATCCCTTGAATTGTCTGGTCAACTATCAAATAATTTCCAGTTTATCTCCTTTGTATAATTGTTGAATAAAATTACCTCCCTATCCGACTATTATTCGTATTTGAACTGAATATAGCAAATAATCCCAATTCAGTTTTAACGTATAACTCTTTTTCTTTACTTATATGAATATCTCGTTGACAGATTACTTATATGAATATCGTGTAGACAGATTATTTATATGAATATCTTGTAGACAGATTATATTATATGAATATCTTGTAGACAGATTACTTATATGAATATCTTGTAGACAGATTATATTATATGAATATCTTGTAGACAGATTACTTATATGAATATCTTGTAGACAGATTACTTATATGAATATGTTGTAGACAGATTACTTATATGAATATCTTGTAGACAGATTACTTATATGAATATCTTGTAGACAGATTACTTATATGAATATCTTGTAGACAGATTACTTATATGAATATCTTGTAGACAGATTACTTATATAAATATCTCGTTGACAGATTATTTATATGAATATCGTGTAGACAGATTACTTATATGAATATCTTGTAGACAGATTATATTATATGAATATCTTGTAGACAGATTATTTATATGAATATCTTGTAGACAGATTATTTATATGAATATCTTGTAGGCAGATTATTTATATGAATATCTCGTAGACAGATTATCTATATGAATATCTTGTAGACAGATTATTTATATGAATATCTCGTAGACAGATTATTTATATGAATATCTTGTAGACAGATTACTTATATGAATATCTTGTAGACAGATTACTTATATGAATATCGTGTAGACAGATTACTTATATGAATATCTTGTAGACAGATTATTTATATGAATATCTTGTAGACAGATTATTTATATGAATATCTTGTAGACAGATTATATTATATTTTGTTTCCTTCCATAGTGAGAAATATCCCTCCTTTTCTTCCTATTGGTTAAATCCATACAGTTTTGTGAAAATATTCTTATATGACTATCCACAGATAGTAAACCTTGATCTGAAATCAGTATGTAAAATATATACCTGTATCACAGACAAACAATCGATGTGAATACATGTATCCACCGTTTTTACTCGCGTATAACTCGCGTCCAAATGCAAACAACATAGATCCTGATCTGCTGTCGCATAATGCGCCGACAGATCAGGGTCTATGTTGTTTGTTCTACTGATTAGTTCCTACAAACTGCATAGACCCAGATCTGTCTGCGCATTATGCGACGTCAGATCTGGGTCTATGCAGTTTGCAGTTGGTATGAGTTTATACGCGAGTACATACGGTACCTTATTCGTATAAAGACTCGTGTCAAAATTAACAAACAAATGAATATCGGCACACACAATGTGACAGTTTTGTGAAAAGATTTTAATATGATCATCCATTAATTTAACTCTAAATATCTAATTGCCTGAATCATAACAACCTGCATTACTAGTATGGTAGGTACGTTATCCTTCACAAGAAACAAAGAATATTAACACACACAGACATGCAAAATAAAATACAAAATTCTTAACTCAATGGTTCCCATGTGTGTCGAATGTATGAGTTGAATAGACGTCAAGTCCTTGAACTGAATCTTGTGCAGTTTGCGATATAACATTATTTGTAACCCCGCAATCCAGTCCTCCATTTTATGAGCTTGGGAATCGTTCAGGACAATATTTGACAGTATATTACACCTAAAATAACTCATTTAAAAATAGCCACAATAGCTAGAATAAATGAAGAAATGAGCGGTCTTCCATTCCATAGTCTTCAAATATTAATTATGTTACAAGAAACATATACCATTCAACGACGATTACACAGATAGCTCTCACACACACTCAAGGTTTTGTACTAGATGCCACTCAGATGTGGTATGGTGTATTTTATGGATGGCCTAATCGAATTATATGTGCTTTTTTCACCATTCCGTTCAGGGTTTCGGCTTTCTTTTTTTACGATAGCAATTTTGCAGAAACAGGATAAAGTGAATAACTTACTCATTATTTTTTATTTCAATATTGCAATGCTTGCGAACCATTCAACTACCTCAATCCACAATTACTAAATGTTTCCCTCTTTCAAGCTTCTGCTTCAGAAGCACTCAATGCCAAGATTGCTGGGCATCAAGAAGGCTTTAGGATAGGTTTCTTAAACCTGAGAAACAGGGAAAGATTGGGGAAGATTGCACGGCATAGCAAGGGGAAAAACCTGGTACTTTGGGGAGTAGCATCTGGGTCATAATTGATCAACAACGACACTTCAACCCAGTTTCATTGGCTGCGTAGTGCTGAATTTGTTCAAACGGGGAGTTCGTGAAAAGGTAGACATTAACATAGTGCTTTTTGCATACCTTAATCGTCACAATGAGATCACATGACGGTCCATCCAAATTGCAGGTGAAAAAAGTCTACTGAATTTGAATTAAAGTCTTGCAAATTAAGTTGTTTTTCATCTTTTGAAAATATTGAACTTCAGTGTTTAATAATATGTTTTATATAATATAGAATATTCTGCTTGAGTTCTGCTTGTTTGTCTGGCATTAGCAACTTATTGTCTAACACTGTGATCTGACATTAGCAACTTATTATCTAACACTGTGATCTGGCATTATCAACTTATTGTCTAAAACTGTGGTCTGGCATTAGCAACTTATTGTCTAACACTGTGGTCTGGCATTAGCAACTTATTGTGTAACGCTGTGGTCTGGCATTAGCAACTTATTGTCTAACACTGTGGTCTGGCATTCGTAACTTTTTGTCTAAGACTGTGGTCTGGCATTCGCAACTTTGTGTCTAACACTGTGGTCTGGCATTCATAACTTATTGTCTAATACTGTGGTTTTCTTGTCCCTGGATATCATTTGAGCTTACATTTATCTGGAAATTTTACATCTTTTTTTCATCGTATTTTACCCTACATCATAAAACCGATTATTGGTAATCTTCAATTACTGTCTTGAATGTTACCCCAAATAGCACTATCCAAAGAAGAATGCAAACAATTGTATCATTTTATGTGATGACAAGATACACCATGTTTATCATGCTATCATGCTGTGAACCATAACTTATGTAACTCTTCTGTATCTCTTCTCTTGATAAAAATGTACTCCTCTTAAAATAGTTAATATGTGGATGGGGCATGATAAAAATGGACTCGACTTGAAAAAGTTCATATGTGGATGCGGCGTGATAAAAATTGACTCCACTTAAAATAGTTAATATGTGGATTGAGCATGACAAAAATTGACTCCACTTATAATAGTTAATATGTGGATGGAGCATGATAAAAAGGGACTCGACTTACAATAGTTAATATGTGGATGGAGCATGATAAAAATGGACTCGACTTATAATAGTTAATATGTGGATGGGGCATGATAAAAATGGACTCGACTTATAATAGTTAATATGTGGATGGAGCATGATAAAAATGGACTCGACTTATAATAGTTAATATGTGGATGGAGCATGATAAAAATGGACTCGACTTAAAATAGTTAATATGTGGATGGAGCATGATAAAAATGGACTCGACTTATAATAGTTAATATGTGGATGGAGCATGATAAAAATGGACTCGACTTAAAATAGTTAATATGTGGATGGAGCATGATAAAAATGGACTCGACATAAAATAGTTAATATGTGGATGGAGCATGATAAAAATGGACTCGACTTATAATAGTTAATATGTGGATGGAGCATGATAAAAATGGACTCCATTTAAAATAGTTAATATGTGGATGGGGCATGATAAAAATGGACTCGACTTATAATAGTTAATATGTGGATGGGGCAAAACCGTTTTGTTTTGTTTTATCTATACGCTATTATGACGGATGACACGATGATTGTTATTCAATCAATGTTTTATGGAAACATATTTTATACCTCATTTTTTTTGGCAGTTTCATATATTCTTCTACTAACAAAAATTATTCGTCTTCTGACCTTAGCCCAAGAACTTTTTTGTGAAGTAATTAGTTCGCCCTCGTCTACCACATTATCAGAAAAAGGACAGATCGACTTGCATCCGTTGTTAAACATATTTGATTTTTCTTAGCCGTATCAATGAAAACATACGCAAAGAAATACAAATATCCAATATATGTAGCAACACCAAAAAATCAACACGTCGATATATCGCATTATATCTGATTGCAAATTAAAAGCCGAAACATTACCCCATTGGTATATGATAAATACTTTGATGATTAGAGATCTATCATTTTTTGTTGTTGCTAGGAGTACTTTTCAGGATCTTGTAAACATAATTTAAACTATTAAATCATTCTAACCCAAATTAATGTAAGAAATACCAACAACAACAAAAAAAAAAAAAAAAAAAAAAAAAAAAACAACAACAACAACAATAAAAAAACAATAAGTTAAAACACGCAAACCGGTCATAGGGTGATAGATATATGTGAATACTAGTTACAGATTATTGATCGTTTTTAATTGCAAATGGTAAAGTTTCTAAAGTCCGTCATATCTCGTAAGCTGATATGAAGCAAACTAAAACGAAAATCCATGGAATTAGTGGCAACCGTCTTTCTATCTGACTGTACACCGTCTACCGTGCAAAGGCATGGCTATTACACTATGGCACTAATACTCTACACCGTCTACCGTGCAAAGGCATGGCTATTACACTATGGCACTAATTTGCCTTGCACTGTCTGAGTGACAGCACTTGCTGTGAACCGTTCTACTGATATGCTAATTCTCGAGATATCATCTTGGAGGCATATATCTTGTTCCTTCAACTCCCTATCTCTTCCTTAATCGAGTGGACTATGTCCTTAATTACGAAAATCGATTGATGACTGCTCTAAATTTAATTAGGTAGTAAATCGTTTGCACATATCTGCAGCAGGTCAAGTTCGTTCCTCTCACTTTTGCTACGGCATCCCGAGAAAGATTGTAAGTTGGCAGAAGTAAGAGATAGCTAAGATCTCAGGCGGTGGCTAGGGGGAGATATAATGATAAAACATGTTACGTGGAGGAATATGTATTTAATAATTGCCATGCGCCGTTGAGGTAGCTTCATTATAAGAATGGGGCAAAATATTTAGCGACAAATATTAGTTGCTCTTTCATGGTTCGTCGTCCAAAAGGTAGGTCTCCATTAAAAAACTGAAAAATTCCTCTCTCATTTTAAAAGGCGAGAGGGTTGTAGATAAATATCCTATAAGGACAGTGTTCTATATGAAAACTACGTAATCACTGTTGAGTGACTATAGCCGACCAATTAGAATGGTATATTATTTACCCAAGACTATGGTGTGCTCCGCATGAAAAACACACGTTTCTGTGTTTGGTACATGTTGACAGAGTTTTTAGGTCACAGGTGTAAAGATACATTCTGAAAAGGTTTGTATCCCTGGTGTTTTATTCTGTGCAGTTTCTCTTTTCTTGGCATAAAAACACAAACCATGCAACTAAAATTACAGCATATTACAATTTAAGAGCGTTTGAAATATTACAAACTGTTATATCTTATACGATTTTAATCCGATGGGCATTGATATTATCATATCTGTATTTGACTATAGTCGTGCTTTTGTGCAAATATTCAATTTTGAATATGACTCAACTCTCCCCTTCCTAAATGCAATGCTACTTACTCTAGACTAATACGGTTTCATGATGGCGAGTAAGTGTAAGAAATGTTTGCTCACGAAGATAATTAATAGACCTAGTGTTGGTAACAGGTCCAAATTTTACGCGATAAAACCTCTTATTAACCTTCAGACGACTTGACTGTCTTAGCAATATTGGTATAGTGATTGTTACGTCTTACCTATTCATCAATGAACATGTTCGTACTAAGTTTAATTTGAATTCTCTAAGTATCATCATCATCGTCATCATCGGTAGTAGTAGTAGTAGTAGTAGTAGTAGTAGTAGTAGTAGTAGTAGTAGTAGTAGTAGTAGTAGTACTAATAGTAGTAATTTAAATCCCAGCAACTGGTACTTACAGAGCTGCCTGAGTATCTCCAGATCCATCATATCGCATATGGAAGCTTGTCAACAAATAACAATTCTTTGATCATCTCTACAAGCAATAATGTATGCGAGTAATTAATGATCGATTTTTTCAATTGAACGCATATCACAGGTTAGAGTTTCTTCCGCATTCTACTATCATTCCTCATAAAAGTAACATTTATATTTACCGTAATAAGAAAGACTTCGTGAAATGTGTTCCTCTACTGCATCTTTTGGGCTTGGTGCCTCGGTTTTAATTGCAATTTTCTTCTCATTAAAAATGTTTGTTCCAACTCCAATTATTTTAATTGTAAACCTGACCATAGAGATGACTGATCAGGAAACGAATCAAGACTGAAAATTGGGGTCGAGTAGTCGAAATTGAAATCAGGTTATAAACGTGTGAATAATAACTGTTTTGAGCCCTTGGATACAGCACCAAAGCTACACAAATACTCAGTCACAGTTTCATGAGACATATTTATGGAACTCAGTAAAAAATAGTTAAAAAGTCACTTAATTTCTCCATTGGCAATATAGTACATTACCTTTCGCACGCTTTGAGTCAGACAAGATATCACTGTAGCTGAAACTATTTGTAGTGATCCGTCTCGTTAAAATAGAAGAGATTGTACAGAAACCGACGACCAAGCTCGACAAAATTGCTCGTGTCCAACAGCACGCTTGCACATGGTTTGTCTTCAGTTAGTAAGCAATAGAGAAGCTGATGCATCAGAGTGTCTCTTCTCAGCGAATCGAGAAAACCTTTTCCAACGCAGCAAGATTTGTAAACACACATTTCTTCATACTATATGAATGCATTGTAAATTTTGTTATTTGTTGTTATTGATTTAGCTGTATCCATTGTAAATGTTGTTATTTGTTGTTATTGATTTAGCTATATGCATTATAAATGTTTTTATTTGTAGTTATTGATTTAGCTGTACACATTTTTGTCTAGATACAGAGATAAAGGCTGAAAGATTAAAAGCATTTGTGATAATAATGTTTTTCGCAGTCACGTGTGAGTATAAGATTTTGTAAACTTAAAATGGTTATAAAGTATGAATCAACAAGTAAAAACACATAAATGACTGATAATGACTGACTTAGTCATTTATCTGAATGATGGCCTGATAAGATTACTTAATCAATCTATAAATGTGAAAACATCAGTAGAAATGAAAAGGAAAGAAAGACATAAAACAGAAATGAAAAACAAGCAAGAAAGAAAAAGACGAATAAATGAGTGATGGATTTGTGAATGCACAAAGAAAAAATCTATATTCACAACGAAGTAATTACATGCATTAGAAATCTGAACAAGAAATAAAAAGAATTCATGCAGGACCTCAGGTGAAACCTAATAAAAGATAAAACATTTATTTGAAATTGCTTACGTTGTACACATGTTGTGTTATAAGTATAAACAGAAATGCCAAACATGGAATCCAAATCAAACACGAGATCAGGGGAATCCATGATGATCTAACTCCGCAAAGTAGGAGCAGGAAAACTGAAATGTAATTGAACCTTTCGTGGATTTGCATGATTTTTTTTCACTGAATGGGATGGTGTACACAGGCGATTCAAGGTAGCGAGCAAATGTAGGCAGGGTTTCTATAGCTCCAGGATAAAATTTCATCAATCCCCATATATTTTCGATACTAGAATTTCTCTTTAACTAAAAGCAAAATTTAATGTCAGATTAATTTCCTGAATTTCGAAATCACAACCCATTATTTACTCAGATTTTAGTGGATGTTAAAGTACAAATTTTAAAATATACGTACATGGAACATCGCTAAAGAAACTTTAAAATCACCCGTTTCAAATAAAACGAGTAACTATTTGACGCTAACATATCAGTTATTTAGTCCACATTGTAATATGTGACCATGTCTCATACAATTACATCTATTAGAAACTAAAGAAATATAGATTTAAACATGTATAGACTTCAAGCAACGTGCACTTTATTGGACTCACGTGGTAGTCATTTCGAATGCAAATCCTGGGGAAAATTAAGGAGTTTGCTGATACTTTTACGGCTGTGGCGATGATGGGGGTTGGGGGAGTTGGGCGGGGGCTATAGACCCCGGGCGCCAGGCGAAAGGGCGCCGTCGGAAGCTTTTTCGTCTCTTTGTTGTTGTTTTTTTAGCTGAGATTTTCATAGTATCTCACCTTCACAATAGTATAACGGGGGTAATTCTACACAAAACTTATATTTGGGAGGGTTGGGGTTGTTGGCAACTGGCATAAAACAGTTCTGTATAGCAAAGTAGGGGCGCCACTAAAGAACATTGCCCCCGGGCGTCTCGAAAATTTATCTAGCAATCTATATATAAACATATACTTTTCTTTACCAGTTCTTTGCGTGATTATTTGTTTTCTTCATTTTATTCTGTTCGTTTTAACATGGATATATGAATGGGTGGATCTATACAACAAGTTAAATTGTTTTGTCTGTTGCTATTCATCTTTTGTGATGAAAATACAGTGTTATGGACGGATTATAACAAAGTCATGAAACTCATTTCAGCTGAATATGTAGCTTTTTTCCCCTGTTTTTGCTGAACATCACCGTTGCCTTCCTCTACTTTTAAAGAATAAATTGTTTGCTAATCATCCTACCGACTGAACACTATTAACTTCTCAAATTGTGCGAACGTGTCCAATAATTTCAGATGCTCGCAAGTCTCAATTACATAAAATTTGGGATCAATCTCTCTTCATCGGAAGTAGTTTCCTCCATTTAATGACACCATGGGAAGTGGCCATTTTCTCCTGCAACGTGCTCAGTGTGTGACATGACAAATTATCGCCAATAAATTTGTCATCGATTTATAATGAGTAATTTTCTTATTTCAGCAGGTAATAATTTCATTCTCCTCTATTGCATTAAAGAGATGAAATATTTATAGAAACATCAGGAGTAAAAAGATTGAAATATTTCAAGTAATTTTTGCAGAATTTTTATAAATGGGTGATATATCATTATAATTTGAAAAACAGGTGAAAGCATGCATTAGAGTTTTTGGTCAGTAATTCTATGTTTATTTAATCAAGGATTACATCTGGAAGAGGAAAACAAATGTGTTTGAACTCTTAAGCAATGCATAAAAGAAAGAAAGAAAGAAAGAAAGAAAGAAAGAAAGAAAGAAAATATATGTTGTAAGCTGTTGGTAAGTTAGAAAGGTAAAGCTGTTCAGGAATACCTTAAAATGGAAACCGGGTAACTTGCATGAATAACTTTAAAAGAAGCAAGACGAATACCTTCCCTTTACCCCCCCCCCCCCCCCGAAAAAGTGGGCATTCTGAGCCTACGCCATAATTACTCTAAACATTAAAATACTAAGATGGGTTACCAAAGTTAAACAATCATGAAAGTCGGCATGTATTTCTTTATTTGTAAATAAATAAATAATTAAAACGAGACGTAAGATTTTTGATGAGTCATCAGTCTGCTTGAAGAGTATGAGAGAGAAAGACTGATAGAAACTGTAGTACATGTAGTAGGAAAAAGAGGAATAAAAAAGAGAAGAATTGTATTTTCTGAGGATAAATAAATGTAAAGTGCATGCGAAACCAGCATAGACATACAGACATTCAGAAAAAAGGGATAAAATCTGACGAACATGTTTAAACCCATGTCACAAGCAGATATAGAACGAGTATGTACAGTACGGTTACTGACAGATAAAGTACATTACCTATTTAGGTCTAAAGGGTAAACGCCTTAGCTTTATGAAATATGAATTTCATTATTGTCATATTTTCTGAAAAACTCTGTTTAAATCACATTTATCCAAGAATTAAATCGATTCCATGTGCGTTCTAGTGTATAAATACAGCCTCAAGCTCTGTGTAATTGTTATTATCAAATAGGTGAGAGATACAACATTGGTAACCACCGTCGAAGAAAAGAATCCTATTTCTTTATTTAGAGCATTATTTGTTTGTCTTACACTGCTGGCAACAATCACGACGCAAGAGTGAGTGCCATATCAACTTAACTGTTTTTCACATGATGTAAAAGAACTCGTAACAAATACAAATGCGGTCTGGGGCGGTATAGCCTCGAGCCGGGCCCTGGCACAGCCTCAATCCCGGTCCCAACAAATAGTTACACCCCTCGCTCGAGCAAGAAAGGCGAAATCAATTTCCGAAAATTCTTTATTAAATCTTGGAAGTAATCCCACACCTCCCGAGAGATCGCTTCTGCTATATCATCTGCCTAGACAAAGGCAGGAAATCAAATATAAATTGCAGTAGCCACAAAACTATCATTAGTAACTTTTTTCTGTCTCGCCTTGCACGAGTAGGGTACACAATGTTGTAGTGAATGACGGACCCCCACCCCTTATGAGACTCGAAAAAAAGGAAATTAAAATGTTTGTCCTGTATTTCCTATAGCTAGGTTACGGCACCTCTTTTCAGTTGATAAAACTTTACTTTAATCTTGTATGCATACCTTGAGCCTTACTTCACCTATAATATTCCTATTTCTCATAATTCACCTACAATATTCCTGTTTCTCATAATTCACCTATAATATTCCTGTTTCTCATAATTCTCCTATAATATTCCTATTTCTTATGATTCACCTATAATATTCCTATTTCTCATAATTCGTTCTACTTCTTTCCAATCTTTCATTCAAAGTTGAACGTGATATTACCTACCGTCTGTACTCGCGTATAATTCAGATCCATAATGCAAACAACATAGACCCTGATCTGCCGTCGCATAATGCGCCAGCAGATCAGGGTCTATGTTGTTTGTTCTACTGATTAGTCCTTGCAAACTGCATACCCAGATCTTCCGGTGCTTTATACGACGGCAGATCTGTTTCTATGCCGTTTGCAGTTGGTATTGATTTATACGCGAGTATATACGGTAGACAGCCAACGTTGCTAATAGTAGTAATCAGGAAGAGCTTAAGTGACTATTTAAATTTTATATGGAAGTGGTGCTAAATTTGGTTTGAGACACAATAACATAAATAGGTTATTTAGTGCCGAGTCAATTGAAGTAAAGTCCCATGCCCAAGGGCGTACCACGGTAGCCGACCCAGGCTGATAGAATGCGAACCCACACCCTTTCGGTCACGAGTCCAGAACGCTAATCACTGAGCCACCGCGGTTCTTGCCTCAAATAGTCGACTCTTACGGCATGCGCATCTGACCTATTCTACATCTCTGAGCCACCAGGGGGTAAAGGAATTAAGTCTTCAAGATGACGTAATGTGCATGGGTGATTGTAAAATCGAGATTTTCCGATTGTCAATTTTAAGAGCGAGTTAATTATTATTAATAATGTTCAAGAGAAAGATTTGTCAAAATGTCTATATTACTAAAATTTAGTATCTTTATTCATCAGGCAACCAGACTGTATAAATTGAAGATGTATTAAAACTTCATACAGGGCAGTTACGTGCATTTTACAATACCTTGCCAAAGCATATTGACAACAATAAATGGCTTAAGTCTCGGGCCAGTTTAGATTGAACTGTACTGTACGAGTAATAATTATAAAACATTTTCCTCGATCGCCAAATTTTCGATAGTATTTTATGCTTGCAATGTGATTTTGTTTTGTGCAATAGACAGGAAGTTGTAAGTCCTTGTGAACTGGTTTCATGTGTAAAACTTTGATTGCAAATACATGTATAATACTTTTATGGCAATACAATATGTTGATTCTAAACAAACCTAAAATATGCATATTGCACTTTTTGCGGATTGATGTTTTCTTCAGAGTCCCTGAACTTCCCTGTTAATTACTCAAGAGAATGTGACATATTCATTGTCAGCAACGAGAATGTGCACATACTCACAATCCACATTTATTGACTGAGTTTAAATTTAGGTCAGCTCTCGGGAAGTTTAATTTGTTTTTAGAGAGCTGGCTAGATGTATTTTACAATACCTTGCCTTGGTTTATCTTAATGATTGTAAAATTAATCCATAATTTTACTCTTACATAATCATGGAATGAAACCAATCAGTAATCGCTATTAAGCTCATTCGAAGGAGTAATTGACATGGTTTTTATCACTTTAAGCCTTTGATTTTGATGGTGAAAAAAATCTTTCTAGACTGCCATATCGGTTTTAGGACGACATATTTGTTGCAAATAACGTGTTCACATTTATTCCCAACATTTTCCAAGATTAACTTTTAGAAATTATATGATAAATGAATTGGAGAATTGTAAGGCAAGATGGATGATAATATCCAAGGTAAACAAATGTTTCACTTTCCAGAAACAATGGTCTGGCCCATACTACTCACTGTGGGTTACCTCCCTTTGGACGGATAATACAACTGCCATAACGCTATAAATTTGATGGTAAATTGCCACATGGAGAAAACCCGTAAGGTTTGATAGCTGCATCGCACTCAGTTTATACTACATTTTCCGCGATCAGTACTTTACAATGGTTTTAGTGCAGAATGTGAAAAAGTCAGAAACTCTTTACTGGCAGAGGTGGGGCACAGGGCTGACGACGTTTAAAAGGCAGCACGCGACAAACATCACAATATACTCATAACGTAACAATGAAGCGCATATGAGCCGCAAAAACATTGTCCGGTCATCTAATTCTCGTTTTTCAATGGGTTTAAATTTGTTATTAGAGAAAGAAGGCAAGATCCAGTAAATGTGCTCGTGAAATAATGCATGGAGACAATGGACTAAGGTTTAGATGACCCACGGGTCAAAATAGCCTTATGGCAGCGATATATTCTGAACGAGTATGGGCTTTTTGAGGAACATGGACGTGGTCCAGTCTAACTCGTATGTAAAAATTATGCATTATTCATCTTAAGTATCAACGGATTTTGATTAAAGACATAAAACAGTTAACGCCAGAATAGTCCTCTTGAAACAAACAACTTATTGACAGTAAATCCTATGGTATTTACATAAACTCTGGCTAGACAACTTTATTGTTAAATTTGTCTTTAATAGTCTTTATGTGACCTACAAGTTTCGATTTTACGTAAAACCCTTTTGTTGTATCTACAAGAGCATTACTCAACGGTGATCTTTTTATATACGACTGCACTATTTGCTTAATCATTTTGCCAAGAAATAGGAAACGAGCCCTTTGAGAGCCATTTTATTTAAACCAACTGTGCAACGATCCGTTTAGACAGACAGCAAGATCTGACTATCTCGATGAACTCAACTCCGATATCATCCAGAAACATTGTTAAGGCACTTGGGTACAGAGTATAGATTTCCGTTATGACAGCTAACAGGAGGTTTTGTGTTTCAGTAAGAAACGTTAATTGACAAGCCTTGTATCTCAGCTTCAGAGATGCCCCATTACGATTGAAGACATTACAATCCGAAAGTGAATATACATCAATATTGGGTATACGCCCAAAATACTAATAAAGATCGCAGACTATTATTGCTTCACAATAGACTAAGGTTACACAGAAAGAAAAATAAAACGGCTTCTCGAGTCAGATAGTATGACTCTGTAAAGAGTTCTAAAAGGCTCATATAAGTGGCTAGTAAATAGTATTTCAAATCGGAGAAAGAAAGGCGACATTAGGATAATACTTGCGTCAAAAAGAACACCCAAGTACAAAACTACAGTATCTAATTTACGCGTGTGTTCATAAACATTATTTAGAAGTGTCTAGCGTATATAATCGCGTATAACCAGAATCCAAATGCAAACATCATAGACCCTGATCTGCCGTCGCATTATGCGACGGCAGATCTGGGTCTATGCAGTTTGCAGTTGGTATCGGATTATACGCGATTATATACGGTATGTATTAGAGTCACAGAAATCAAATATGTTTGTTAATTTGATCCCTAAGACTTTTTAGTCGTGCATTTCAAGTTGCCTCTGCTTTGTTATTCATGCTTTGTTATTCATGCTTTGTTTTTCATGCTTTGTTAATCATGCTTTGTTATTCATGCTTTGTTTTTCATGCTTTGTTATTCATGCTTTGTTGTTCATGCTTTGTTATTCATGCTTTGTTAATCATGCTTTGTTATTCATGCTTTGTTTTTCATGCTTTGTTATTCATGCTTTGTTGTTCATGCTTTGTTGTTCATGGTTTGTTATTCATGCTTTGTTGCTCATGCTTTGTTTTTCATGCTTTGTTAATCATGCTTTGTTATTCATGCTTTGTTTATCATGCTTTGTTATTCATGCTTTGTTTATCATGCTTTGTTAATCATGCTTTGTTATTCATGCTTTGTTTTTCATGCTTTGTTGTTCATGCTTTGTTAATCATGCTTTGTTGTTCAAGCACACCATTTTTCGTTTTCCATTCCAGAGGCAGTCCCTGTCGAAAGTGTCTTGTATCAGATATGGATAACGTTTTCCATTCCAGAGGCAGTCCCTGTCGAAAGTGTCTTGTATCAGATATGGATAACGTTGAAATGACACAAGGAGACAACTAGGCTGGTTATCCGTTTACTTTAGTATTCTAAACAGGAATCATTTTTATACAAGAATAAGGTCGGTTCTTTAGAAAAGTACCAATAGAGGAGGCAAGAGTAATGACATGTAACAAAGTTGTAACTGAGGTTACACAGTGATGAAATAAAGCTGAATGGAAGAACTTAATATATGTACATAAGCATAAATAATAATAGGAGGCGAAGATGAAATATAAGTATGTCTATTAACTATGAAAAATATAATTGGAGAGATGGGCATATTGGTTCTGACATGAACTTTCACAATTTTAGCATCTTTCAATACTAAATGAGTTACGGTTGTTAAATGTTTCAAATTCATGATTCATCAACAAAAATATAATAGATCCAGATATTCGTACTGTTCTTTCATTAATTAAAATACTTATTTCAGTGGCAGTAATACCAAAGAAACACTTACGATGCGTTATAATACTAACTATGCAACCATTGAATGTTATTTATTTGATAACTTGTAAAAAGAAATGTGTTGGACAAACCCGTAAGCAAATATCTAAACACATGAGCAAACATAGATTTGACATAAATAACTGTATTGGTCCATCTTTTTAATCTCATGTCTCCACACACTTTACGGACGGTTTCCATAATTTACAAGCTTTTCATTTAAGGTAATTCATATTGTTAATTCGGAAATGGAATTTCTGTTAAAAAAAAAAACATTGGATTCACACTCTGAATATTATCTATCCAATAGGTTTAAATTCTAAGATTATATATGAACTTGATTGATAAATGTATTGTATTTGGTCACTTCTATTGTTATTGGTGTGGGTCAGAAACACATTCTCAATAACTGGTTTGTTTGGGCTGAACCCGGTTTAAAGTATTTTGCCTACAATCTTTTGGAGTATTTCTACTTCTGAACAAGTAACCTATACAACGCAGCTGGGGGGGGTTTTTGGGGGAGGGGGGTCATAAAATATTATTGTCATATTTACATGATAAAAGATACAAAAATGTATCTACAATAATATGTATATGATACATACATTAAAAACAAAACCACCGCTTTCTTTGGTATGTCAAAAACACATGCTAAACATCTGGTTTATCTGGGCTGAGCCCGCTTTAAAGTATTTTGCTTACAAAGATTATGGTCATTTCTGTTTCTTAGCGGTAACTTTTTTTATTCATATATCAGCCTGGTTCTTTCTTTTTCCCCTACTGCTGTATATATATATATATATATATATATATATATATATATATATATATATATATATATATATATATATATATATATATATATATATAATGTAAATTGCCTATCCAATAACAATGAAACTGAAATTTTATAATTTTGTTTATTATTTGTAGAAAAGTGACAACAATATCAATACACAAGTAATGTGCAATTTAAAAATGTACCAATGTACCTTATATGGTGCTTCTTTTGAACTATTTATTTATCAAAATAATAAAAAAAATAATCTCAGTATTCTTAATTTTAAAATCTGATATTATAAAATTTTACAATCTTAAAATCTTTGTACAATAATTGTACCAAGGGGCATAATTCAATATTAACTCTGAAATGGAACGTCTTTGAATTCAACGTTTGGATACTGTCAGACATATCTGAAAAGTTCAATTCATAAATTATTTATAATCTTCATTGATAAATTTATATATTTAATGAATTATACATATTTAAAGGGAAAGAAAACTGTTTTTTTATATTTCTTTATATATGTTCAACCAATAAAAAAGAACATGTATCTGCCTACACCGCTTCCGTTGGCGGGTATGAACAAAACACCTCAGCTCTCTAGATGCAGTGCTGCGTGTCTCAGCAGTTAGCATTCAGAGAAGAAAGATGAAGGGATTGTGACGGGTACAGTAATAATTTATTGTATCTTTTTGTGTAAGGACGAGAAAGATAGTCCAACAAAGAAAGTACTCTTCTACATAAAGAATGAAAACAGCCCAAAAACACACATCCTCCAAAAACCAAATCTAATAAAGAGGACGTTAGTTCGTTTGTTGGATTAACGACGTGTGCGGCCATTCGGCCATTTACGTCGAACATGTTTTAGCGTCCTCTAATAAAGTCGTCACATGGATTTTCCTCAGTGTCGGACTGGGTCAAAACTGTTGATCTGCCCTTAGATCAGGCGGCCCACTATCACGTCGGCCCTCCCCATATTATATTACCTACAAATACGTGGTCCATCTACCCTCAAGCAGATTCCAGATTGGCCAGTCCTACCCTGATTTCCCTCCCTCTCTCTCTCTCTCTCTCTCTCTCTCTGTTTCCCTCTCTCTGTCTCTGTCTCTGTCTATCTGTGTGTCTCTCTCATGGAATATAAATCATACAACCGCACACGATAACGTATGCTAAATGACATACCAAATCAGATGTTTCAAAACTGATTTGGTCCGTTTTCAATATGGCGTTATATTTACAATCTGATTATAACCAACATGAACCAGTTGACTAACACAGTGAATACGCCATTTCTGTCAAGAAAATATTCTTTACGTTGGCTTTCATTGCCCAAATTGTTCAAACAACTGTATTTCCAGTTACGTTTCATTATTTAAAAAAGAATAAAACAAATTTTCTGGATAGAGACACTACTTAATAATTATCAAATGATAAATACAATATAAGTTTTATTTACAAAAAGTTATAAACGCTCTCTTAAATTTTAGGTGAATGCAATTATTTTACAATTCTTTGAAATATTGCATACACTGTATTATGTTTTAAGAGATAACACTGACAAATATTAGCCTTACTCTTGTGCAACCACCCCACCCCCCGCACGCGCGCGCACACACACTAAATGTATAAGAAAAATTGCATATACATTGAGAATAATCTATTCATTTATTATTTTTAGCTTTTTTTATTATTATTTGATCGAGCAAGTCATCGACGAATTGTCGATGCAGTGCAGTAAAAAAAAAAAACATATACATATTAATAACTGGACCTAACATGTTTTTGGTAATGTATTGTTATCTTTTAATGCAGCCTTTTTCTGCAAATATTGATTCTTTCGCCGTAGGTACGTCATAGTAATTGTTACTTTTTCTCAAGATTGCTTTATTTCCTCTTCACCAAGATCAATCTGTCTTGATATCGAGTTTGTATCGTTTTCTCCCCATCCTCAAGTCAAGAACGATCAAATTATTCATTGTGTAACTAGATTTTGCCCAATAGCTCAAGCCAGCGGTTTTCGCAGTCGAGGGATGTCTTCAATTACATCCTAGCTGCATTCCTTAATAGCTTTCTTCATCCAGGATCTAATTGTATCGAACGCGACAGTTGTCCACAAAGAAATGTTTGGGAGTATTCTGTACCATTAATTGAAACAAGGCACATTCCTTTCATGACATTCATATGGATAATCACCTTATTATTAAAAACGTGTTGTTTTGTACGTTGTATACTACTAAACATAATATCATCAGCAATAATGATAAAAACATCATGAGAACAAGATCGCATCAAAACAATACATCAGTGTCAATATTGGTCAGAATATAGTGTATTAATATTATTAATATTTTCTAATAGAATCATGTCAAGCTATTTTGAGCCAGATAAATTGGATACATAGCTGCGGATTACAGACGTATGTAAAATAATAAAATATATCTAGCCATCTAACTATCTATCTATGTATACACCATTGATAGATTTAAAAATGTGGTGCATTCTTTGTGAAGCTTAGGGTGTGTGTGTGTGTGTGTGTGTGTGTGTGTGTGTGTGTGTGTGTGTGTGTAGAAAGAATACTGGTGTTATCTGCCATTATAGGTAGCCAATTATTCGTTCAACCCTTTATCAATAAATCACTTATTGCAGAGGAAAATAACACCTTTGTAATGACTATAGTTGCGTCACTCTTTATAGCTGTACTGAAGATAAAAAGACAAAGAAAATTGCCACTGTGTCCTTTAAGCTAGGGATCAGCAATAAATGTACCCAGAAGAACGCTGCAAATATTTTAATATCCTATCTAAATTTAATGATAAAGGCCATATATATGCATTTGTGATGGCAGATAGAAGATAACAGAAAGGCAAACAAATACACACATCAAATAAAGGCAAACAAATACACACATCAAAGAAGGCATACTAGACAATAATGTAAAGTACGTCAATTACATTTTCTTGAAGGAACATTTGAATTATTTATGATATGGTGCATATGCAATTATTGGCTGTAATCTAATTATTATTGTGGTATGCACAATGCAATTGTTAGCTGTAAATAATTATGGTACGGCACAGTGCAATTATTGGCTGTAAATAATTATGTTATTGCACAATGCAATTATTGGCTGTAAATAATTATGGTATAGCACATATGCAATTATTTAATCCAATTATTATCGTGGTATGCACAATGCAATTGGTAGCTGTAAATAATTATGGTACGGCACAGTGCAATTATTGGCTGTAAATAATTATTGTATAGAACACATATGCAATTATTTAATCCAATTATTATTGTGGTATGCACAATGCAATTGGTAGCTGTAAATAAGTATGGTACGGCACAGTGCAATTATTGGCTGTAAATAATTATGGTATAGCACATATGCAATTATTTAATATAATTATTTTTGTGGTATGCACAATGCAATTGGTAGCTGTAAATAATTATGGTATGGCATATATGCAATTATTTAATCTAATTATTATTGTGCTATGCACAGTGCAATTGGTAGCTGTAAATACTTATGGTACGGCACATATGCAATTATTTAATCTAATTTTTATTGTGGTATGCACAATGCAATTGTTGGCTGTAAATAATTATGGTACGGCACATATGCAATTGTTAGCTGTAAATTAACATAGACAAGGAAACACCATTTCAATATTATAAAATAATTTTACTTATTTGATCCGTTTCTCCTGCACGTATTTCTATTTTAATTATAAAGCTGGAATGATTGGATACATATCGGAATTGCGTTTATGGAATGTCCCGAAATGCTAATGGCTATCATTCCATTGAACAGAAAGATTGAGGGAAGCGATTCTGAGTATCTAGCCTTAATTAATGAATCATTTCTCCCTACTTAGCTCAAACCAACATTTGTGTGCTTTTAAAAACGTTTAATTATCGGAAAACTGCTGTACATCAAGTACAAGGAAAGTGTCTTGTATCGATTATCGTCGCATGACAATCTTTGTCGATTCCGCTTATTCCATTTCACTCTTGTATCCCATGGCCAAGATGCCCCAGGCCATAAGAACTTTGACAAAATGAGTAGAGTACCAAGACTCATTAGAAGAAATCCCTCGGCTTATGAAGGTGAAACCCTCTAGTTAATGCTGACAAAAGCTTTCAGGAGTCTTGCACCGGGAAGTTTGAGCGATCGATGCGAAGACTAATTCCAAAACATCTAAGAGGAAAAGTGGTGTTTATGTGATAAATTGCAGGCTAATTTGCAATTAGATACAACACGGTGATGGTTCGAATTGACTATAATGTCGTTGAGAAAATTGCTTGATACACTCAAGTGTCGTTTGTTGACATTTGATAAATAATGCACCAATTGAATTCTCACAGTGGCATCTCACACAGAATCATTCTAATCCAGGGTCGGATCCAGAAATATGGTTTGGCATCGTTTGGGGAGGGGGTGAGCGTTAACAAGTATGCGAGGGGTCTGTGGAACGGAACGTCAGGTGGGAGCCCAGGTGGCGAAGCCCCCAGAAGGACATAATTGTAACCATCCAACTGTACAGAAAACTTACCCTAGGAAGCGTTTTGGTTGTTTGCCCTCCACCCCCACCCCTCCCCTCCCTATCCGCCCCTGTAATCTAATTTGGCGCCATTTTAAGGGCATATTTCTGGTAGCATTTATGTGAATTTATTTAGGTGTTTTTGTTTTCTTTTCTCTTGTTAAACATACTAATATAAGTTTGCAATTACAGCATGAATGACGTTCAACTGATTGGAAACCGCATTTTGGAATGGTTCTTATATTTGAATAGGCGATTTACTTAGCGTTTATCCTGTGTAATCTTTGACTTTGATGATGAACAAAATTCTTTTAGAGAACCATGCTTGTTTCCGGACAAAGATATATCGTAAATATCATGCTAACGTTTATTTTCAAGATGTTTCAAGAAAGATGGCGAGAAATTCATCGACTGCAGCCTTGTATGGTAAGCTCAGTAATAAAACTGGAGTGAACTGAATGATGTCTCCTACAAGACACGTAGTTATAGCCCGTATGTTGATATTGTCGATGACAGTTTACGGCAGGAATATGTTGCCTGCCATGTGTAAACGTGTGTTCTTGCACAATTAGCCTTACAACGTAAATCGTATATTAGAACGACTTTACTCATCTTTTATCTTTGGATAGATTACGACATTTGTTCCTTTTCCAAACCTTAGTAGTTTCGTCTATTTATTCGCTGCATGTTTACTTTCTTAAAAAAATATTTTTTCACAAATACACAATGATTTTCAAGAGACAAAAGACGACATATTTAAAAGAGAATTTGCGACATACATAATTAAATTCGAACTTGATCCTGCGTAAAACAGCAGAAAAATCAACCACGTTTTTCTTTCATGTCGTTGTTGCTATCGCCCACAAATACATTCGCCTTTCTTCCAGGTTTGTGATGAACTTATTGCTTGCATTACTATTCACCAACAGCCCTACTGCATAATGACGTCGCCGATGTTATCTTGACAGCAATGTTTATTGGCGAATCTAAATAGGTGTAATATTCAACCTAATTCCAGAAACTTCATTGCTTCTCAGGATACCTTAAATTAAACATCAGTATCCGTATGGACCGCAGGCAGTCTAATAAAAGCTTGCAAAAATTATCTTTTACTGACCGTGTGTTTTGCCGCTATGCAGCTATGGTTTCATCAGTAATATTTTCAGTGTTACTCTCTATTGATAATAAAGTTAATAGGGTAACTTTTCAATATGATGATATTAATAATAAAGTGTAAAACAAATTTGCGATGGTGACACTCTTGGGAAGGCAAAATTATAACAGTTTCGACATGGACTATCAACGATCGGAACATCGCTCGGTCATTTCCGTCAAATCGAAAAATAACCTCGTAAGTGTTGTAGGAATACACATCAATTTGATCGGTCTGGTGACTCGCCTCCGCCTGAAGTCAACCACATATGCTACAACAGCAAAGGCCGAATGTGTTCGAATTGTGACTTTGTCTCTTTCCATCGCCATATTTTGCCAGGTGAACAATAATAGTTCAGAATATAGTTCTCAATTACGGCAAATTACATCCGGGATTTCTTTCTCAACTTGACAGAAAAGACAGAGGACATTCCGATTGAGACTATCAAGTCAAATGTTGGGTTCCATTTTTAAGAGTTTAGATAGGCAGAAATACGATGGTATTTCGAACCAGAATTTCTCATTACATTTGTTTAACAGTATTAGAGATATAAAATCATACCTTAGGCGCTTTATTTCAGCTTTTAACTCACCAAAACAGTGCTTGTAGTATCGTTTAGTGATTTAACTGAATTAATATGGCGTATATTAACACCCCCTAACCTTTCAATCCCATCATGCAACGCGCATATTTGGTTTATTTACATGTGTGAGGTCATAGGGACTTAGATCTGTTGACCTCTCGACCGAGCGCGGGGGCTGTAACACAACTACTGTAAATTACATCTGCCCACTGACCAAACTGATTATCCAGCTGGATGTGATTGTTTCTTTATTCGCATTTAGACTCCACGTGTTTCGGCTTGCCAGGCGGTTAGACAGGAGCCAAGTAGGTCACATATGCATTTTGCACTATATGACGTACACATCTTCAAAGTTTCATAACTTACGCATTTGTTTTCCCATTTTCGCGAACTTTTCACCATTAAAAGTCCTTTCAAACACCATGAATTTTTACAGCGAGAGAAACGCCGATCATGAATAAATAGTAATTATATTTTGGTAGGAAAAACATTCTCCAACGTTCAGAGAGGCCAATAGATTTAAATGTTCCTGTTCGTCTCTCAGTGTTCAGCGAGACCAATTAAATTTAGTGTTCCTGTTCGGCTCTCAATGTTCAATGTTCAGGAAGGTCAATTAAGCTGAGTGTTACTGTTCGCCTCTCAATGTTCAGAGACGCCAATTAAGTGGAGTGCTCCTGTTCGTCTTCAGTGTTGAGAGAGACCAATTAAATTGAGCATTCCTGTTCGCATCTCAGTGTTGAGAGAGACCAATTAAATTGAGTGTTCATATTCGTCTCTCAGAAACACTAAAAAGAGAAGTTGTTACAAATATTGGCTGCGGTAAATTAGTTAAATGTAACCCTATCGTGTGGTTATGTGAGTATCCGTGTATTTGAGTGACCGTGTATGAGAAAGACAGTTTTTGTTTCGTTTAGTTTCGTGTTGTTTTACGATACAGCTTGAAGTCATATCGTGCCAAGTCAAGTAGAGAAAAGTGCCTTGCTCAAGGGCACACCACGGTGGCAGATCTGGAATAATCCGAAGGTGGGAATCAAACCCGCACCCTTCTGGTCCAACGCCTTAATCACTGAGCCACCGCGGTTCTCTAGAAATACAGATAGAAAGAGGGGATATATTTTGTTATTTAGACTTTTTCTATTAACGTGTGAAAGAATGTTCACAGTTTTAATAAAACCAACAAAGCAATGTTTGGTTTTTTTTTTTTTTTTTTGTTTGTTTTTTTTTTTGTTTTTTTTTTTTTTTTTGTTGTTGCAAGAAAACAACAATGACTTCAAATTACCAATCAGAATTTAATTCCCGTTATTAAATGAAATGAGCTTATGGAAACCAATTTTTTTAAAACACGTATTCCTGGTACATCTTTTTTTAAATGCTCTGTTTCCTGAACAGCCTATGTCTCCAAACAGATAGTTTCTTAAGGATATTCAAATGAGGATATTCAACTAAGGACATTCAAATAAGGATATTCAAATAATCTTATTATGATTGAATAAAGTAAAGGAACAATTACAGTCTAGTTGCCGTTTGTTTTAAAACCCATTCTTATTAAAATCATCGGATTTACCCGACACTAAGAGTTACAGATAGAATTTTAAGTGACTTAACATAGTTTGTTCCTATTATCGATACTAACATTATCTTGGACAATTTATTCTATTCGTTGACATTTCTAATTTTTCAATACAAATCGTTCCTAGATTTGTAAGATACCTGCATACCTGGTTAAAAATATTCCCATTCATAGTCTGAACATTTATTTACATCTTATAGATAATTTATTTACATCTTATAGATAATTTATTTATACTTACACGTTCATGTATCCTAATTTCTGGATCAAGTTTCGTTTATAATTTAGCTGTAAAGATTAAATATTTAAATATGACTTCATCGAAATTTGAAAATTTTGATCATTTGTATATTACCCAATTTAATTTTACGACTTTGTTACATCTATATATTACTAGATAAGAATCGGGGCGTAATGAACAACACATTTTGCGCAAATTAGTAACTTACTTAAAGAACATATTTTTTTTTGTTTTTTTTTTTTTTGTGGTAGAGATTTAAAACTTAGCCGCCAACATATCTTGCGATTAAGAAACATGTGCAAGTTCACAGTGTTCTGAGAAATTCCCTAAAAAAAGAATTTTCTCAACTCTTAAGGTTTTTGACACTTTCAAAGGTTTTTTACTACTACGGACTATTAATATCAGATTTAGAATGAGTTTAAGTGCGACATCATATATTTTACATGCACTACTAAATGCAACCTGAAAGTTATATTTTCTGGTAATGTTTTTTGGATACAATTTTCCTTCCTCTAAGCAATGTTATAATTTCTTCAACAGTTTCATCTGCGTGGTCATCATTTAAAATTATACGAAGCAAAATTTCCACTGAGACATTGTATGCTATAATGTATATCGTTACAAAGATCTCCATGAGAGATCATTCTCGATGGGCTGAGACGACGTCATCTGATTTGCGATAATTCATGATATGGCACTGTCATTACCTTGTAACTTATTAGTTGGGCGTCATGCAGTTGAAATATCCTTTTCACTATACGGAAACAAGTTAAATTTCAAACTTTGACACTAAATCATATTATAAAACAATCATAGACCTTTGTTGAGGTGAACATTAAATTTTATGAACTAGTAAAGCTATCATATTAATTTCCTCATTTCTTCAGTCAGTTATGAGGTTTACTGATACATAAATCTTAACCTCAACAAAGGTCAGTAATTGTACAATATCTGACAGTTGCACTGTACATAAATGTTTTAACCCAGTAGTTGTTATGCTCAAAGTTCCCTAGCTGCACATATCTTTCACTTTTAGCATTAAACCAATTAGTGAAACATTATTGATATCTAATTACTTCCAATTGATTCTGGATAGTATTTTTGTACTTGTCCATTAAACCTCATATTGAAGCAAGAAATCATTATTTCTCCATCAAAAAGTGCATTTATATTTCTGGAACTAAAGCCATCAGCTTCTCTTTTCATGCCATGCCGTATATGCGTGCATTGTAAAGATATAATAGACATTGTGAACCATTTCTAAGAAGTGTTTTGTTGAATTTAATATTCATTTATAATCTTTTCGAGTGAAAATTAACAATTTAGTTAATTACATAGCACTCAATGATCAAAAAACTAAATCTCACATATTGTTTTTCTTATATCCTTTGCTATCAGTTTAATCTCACATACTTGTTTCTCGTATCCTTTGCTATCAGTTTAATATAAAGTTTAACATGGAAATGTTCGCACTTTCTGTTAAAGAATTGTCATTTTACAACTGTGCATCTGCACGGACAAAGCCATCAACCGAAAAAGGGGGGTGGGGGTGGGTAATTTTCCATTCCTTCTTGTTTGAGGCATTTTAATTCGCATTCACTACCTCTTTTGTGGAGTTGCAGCGTTATTCCATATTATACATCATTCACGTATAATCATACTAGCTCTAGTTGCTGGCTAGCCATCAATAAATTTTGAGGTATATCACTTGATGTGTCTGCATCGTCTACCACAGTCTCGGAATGATTTTGTTTACATGCAGCAGGCTTTGGAATATTTAATCCTTCACTTCCGTTATAAACAGGCATTCTATCAACATTTTGTAGTTCATCACTTTCTGTATTGTCAATTGACACTTTGCAATTCGAGACGGTCGAAGCGACCGAGTTTGTTGGTGATACAACAAGTATTCGTTCTTTTGCTTTCTTTAGTTTGGCAGCATTCTGAATAGCTTTTGCAACATCCGGGTTCTTTTCAGCACTAATCTTGTGTTCCGAAACCTCTGCTGCTGTTATGTTTTCCTGCTTTTTCCATTTTGTCCGCCTGTTCTGAAACCAGATCTTCACCTGTGAACAAACAAAAGGTATTGTTTTAGTCTGGTCATGCAGCTTCCTACATGTAGTCAAGACTTTCATCTGCTAGATTTGGTCCCAACTGGTTTTAAGACAGATCGTTTATGCTTGTGAAAATAATGTACTCGATTTGTTTTAAATATAGCATGGTCTTTGATGATATCTCTTTCTACAATAGGAAATAATAATGAATTAAGTCTATGACATCGGTGTCACCTAATGATATATGGTAATTAAGATAATAGTTTCTGCCATTGTTTATATTTATACAGAAGATCTATAAGATGGGTTATAAGAGAGGAGATCCCTTTGATTTAAGCGTGGATTTCAATCGAAATGAACATTGGTGTGTTAATATCAAGAAACTCTTTGATCTTTGTCATTTAGTCTTGATTTTCATTACATTAAAACCTTTACTAAAATCCAATAAAATTATTTTGAAAATTCTGCCTTCCAAATTTATTTCAATTTCTTATTCTTTAACCTGTAAACCTCTTCAATTTTTTTTCTGTCGACAAAATTATATGAATGACTATTTAAATATCGCGCTGAAAGTAAGTGGCTAATTTTATTTTTAATTGTTTTTGTTTTTTGTTTTTTTTATGTCCTTTTTTTTTTGTT